>JAQGCH010003391.1:0-10690 GCA_034699485.1 Nanhermannia elegantula
TATTGTCTTCATTATTACTTTTAATAAAACATTCGTAAAACTGATTAATTTTTTTGACATCCAAATCGGTGGGACAGTTGTGTGGCCGACATCTGAGATGAGGGACTTGTTTTTTGGGTGTTATAGTTTTGAGACCATTCTTAGAAAAAGCGTACTCTCTATAGTGCATAACACTTAATAAATCGTAAGGAAATCCGTTTTCTTCAAAATAATCGCGAGCATGTTTGCGAAATTCTCTCTCACGACTCGTTCGTATGTTATTCCAGTGTATGTTTACGTATTGATCACGATCAGGCCGTGATTGCTCATGAATAAAACCGATTGAGTGCATTAATTCGTGTAATATTGTATCCATACTGAAACATCCTCTCCCTGTTCAACATCATATTTTTAGTGTATAGTTCAAGTTTAAAATATATTGTTTTTTGCTTATAATTCAATTGTCTTCAAGTTATAGGTTTATTCAGTTTAAGCGCAAAAATTGTTAAGTTTTTGTTCTTGAATTTTAATTTGAATTAAACAAAATTAGTTTATTATAAGACATAACCCTCTCGCGCTCACGCTCACCACTGAGTCGTTGAACATTACTCTATATTTTATCTGTATTTTATAAGTTTATAGGATATTAGATTTGCTAAATTTTCTCCAGAGCGCTAAATTTAGTACTAAATTTAGTTTTTGGACTAAATTCAGTGTAAAATATAAAAATACAGCAAAATGTTAAAATTCTAAGTTATCATCCTAGAATGTTATGTTCCCCTAATTTCTAGTATTATATTTGGGATAATTGAACTCTGAAAAATTAAATTCTTTCAAATTATTTGCTTAATAGTTAGTATTATATTGAATTGATAGCAATTTTTGAACTCTTTCGTTTGTTAATCTATCTTCTATGAAAAATTTACTAAATTTTCTCTGAAGACACTAAATTTAGTGCTAAATTTATATTAAATTTAGTGCTAAATTTATATTAAATTTAGTGCTAAATTTATATTAAATTTAGTGCTAAATTTATACTAAATTTAGTATTTTGAAAGTATATAACTATAATTTATATGATTTTTTATATCAATTTCTATTCTTAACCATAAGATGTGAATTAAATTCATGTTTTAGAATAAAAATTATAGAAAAGTTTCAATTGTCTGAAATAAGTCACAATTAAAATGAAGTTTATGTATATTAAAACAATTTACACCCTATACTCACCCAAATTAATTAGTTGTCTTCCGCCTCTTTTGCCGACATGTGCACCACAGCCTTGACCTTTCCTAATATGCACATAATCTTTATCTGACTCCTTTTTAGGTACAAATTTAATGCAAGTCTTTTTCTCAATAGTGATAATACCGCGAGAAATGGCATGTCTTTCAAAAGGAGTGAACTGTGTCTCAAGAATAATAGGTATTCTGCCTTTTGGCCACTTCTTAGCCACAAATAAGATTTTACCCAATTGTTTCTTATCCATCATCATATCTCCTTCCATATACTTCATCTTTGTTTCCGGATCTGATTTCAATTCTTGTTCATCTGATTTACTTAAGTCTTTAAATGACATTTTTGATGCGCGCGACAGTTCGCTCGTTGTTAGAAATGGTGAAAATGTATCCATCATTAGATCGATTTCTATAAGTATTTTATTATAAAATTCATTTTTAGTAAAGTTTGCGTTTTTCAAAGAATAGCTAATTCTGTGAAAATAAATCTATTTTTTACCACTAATTTGAAGCTATTTTTATTATTTTTTACTATTAACTAAAAATAAGTTATAAAACAACAATTGTTAGGAATGAATACAAGTATAGAAAAATTTTGATTTAGTTTTAATTTTGGTTTAAAGTATTTTGTATTTATTTATGACATTAAAACTTTGAAATATGTAACCATTATCTCATACCTTCTTCTAAAAGGATCTCATCACAGAATATAACACTAAATATTGAACAAATAAAAGCAAACATTAATATTGTAAGTATTGATACCATTTCACTAATATTTAATTAATTAAAATTGATATCAAAATTCCCAAAATAACTATATCAGAAAAACAGTTAATTTAAATGTGAAAGTTGTGTTTGTTTTACAAACTGAAGATTTACTTTTGTTTTGCATCAGTGATTATAGCGATAAACTGGTCCAATGCTATGCTGACATAATTTTACTGCCTGTATAAGCAATGAAATCAGGATTAAGTGTTAATTACAAAATCATTTCTTTATTGCCTGTAATTTTCAATTTCAACCCATTGATAACATGTCTCTCAGCCAAATACTTTCTTTGTATGACTTGTTTTACTTCAAATTAATGAATAGGTAATTAAATAAATTAAACTCTCATCACGAGACTTGGTTTTCATTAATAAATAATAGGAATTTGTGTCATATCCCGTATTTCTTTACCTAAGCGTTAATGAATGTATCAAAAGTTGATTCAAAAAAAACTTTTAAAAACTTTAAAATCATTTTCTTTTCTATCAATTAAATTGATTAAAACCTAAGTATGCATTAAATTACTTATTTTCTAATCTTTAAGCCATCTTTTAATTAATTGATTAAAAAAATTTAATTTTTCTCTAAACAACATTTTAATTAAAAATAAATTTTACTCAATTTTCTCATTTATGGCATTGAACTCTCAATCACTATATTTTTAATTCACATTTTAATTAAAACTTTAATAAAAAATTTTCAAACATTAAAATATCAGAAATTAAGAGAAAAATATTAATTTTTGCGAAACAATTAGCAAAATAAGAGAAAATGGAATTGAAAAGTGTTATACTCTTGAGTTTGTTATTATTAATATACAAATGCAAAACAATTAATTCAATTGATTCGTCAGAAATTGATTCATTGATTTCACTTCACGATAGAGTAAAAGAGACATTAGTCCTGATGTTAATAAATGGTAAATGTGATTCACCGAAACCAACAGTAGTTTACGTAAACGAGACCTCAAGTAAGATATATCTACCGCGCGCTACAGTTGTTCACCGCTGTAGCGACCAATTCAGCTGTTGTCCTAATCCTAAGCACTCGTGTCTAGCAGTGGATGAGGAAGAAGTTGATGTCGGGTTCTACACTTTGACTAAAACTGAAGACGGAATCACTGAGAGGTATAAAACCAACTTTTATTACTTTGCTTTTATTTCATTCAATATTTGGTTCATTATTGCATCGGATCTGAAAATTTTTATCAACAAAACTCTGTTAAAAAATTTTTTATTACTTTGATTAAACTTTATTATAATTTTGATTTTATACTTATTTATTTATACAGTAATACCCCGTTATAGTGATTCAAAGGGAACCGGACACTTGCATTGACTATATCTTGGTTTCACAAAAAGGGGTTTACTATAACGGGTGATTACTGTATATTTTTTAAAATTATGCTTTAAAGAGGTATAGAAGTTCTTCAATTCATAAATCACACAAAATGTGGTTGTATTAGAAGTAACGGAACTCAAGAAAAAGATCTTTTATTGACATTAGACTCGAATAATAAGAAAATTGATGTTTTAGTAAATAATATTAAAAATTATGTCAATAGTACAAAAATTAATGTATTGGATAAGAATTTATTTAAAAAACTTAACAAAACAACAACTGAAAGCAATTTAAACTTCGCTATTAATATATCGACTACTGATTCGCCAGAAGAAAGTTTAATTAACTCAACAAATCAAACACATGTCGAGAATAAGCAGTTTATTGAAAATAATGGCGAAGGAAATGGTCTGTCATTTAATAAAACAGAGTATTTCTCGACAACAATGAAGTATTTTTTATCTTTATCTACAGAACCAAACCCTATAAGCGCACCGATAGATAAAAACAGTTCATTAGCATCAACACAAAAACCCATAGAGTTCTGGAAGACTAATACATTATTCATACCGAGAAACACGACTACATTTAAACCAATAGACTCTTTAACAACACTTAAAAGTGAAACTAAACCAAAACAGACAACACCTGAAACTTATACACAGTCGGTATCGAAAGCTTTCTCTTCGACTACAAGTACTATAAATTATAACGAACTGGAAAGAGAGGAAGACCTTAATCCTGAAGATGATGTTGAGTACAGTGGTGTGAACTTTGTTTATACCAAAAGTATTGTTGTATTGCCTCGAATGACACCTTCATTCAGATATCCAACAATACCTCCAGAGTGTGGTTGAAATTTAAAATATTTGTTTGCATTTTATGTATGAGTATGTTTTGTTTACTTTAATACTAATTACTTAATAGCAATGACATATATTTAACGTTAATTATAAGCAAATGATATATGACTTTAATTGTCTTCAATCACAGGCTTTTGTTTCGATATTTGTAACAAATTTTTCTTTAACTTAAGTTTTTGGTGTATTCCTTAATAACATTTATCGTGAATTTAATTCATTAAAATTGATTTTTAAAAATATGAATTTTTAATTTCGGGGAATTTTTCTTCTATTGAAATAAACAAAACTATTATTTCTTTTCTTATAAGAAAAAAGTTTCTGAATATTAGGCAAAAAACACTTTATTTTATGTGCAATAATATGATAATTTGCATACAAATAACAATTAATTTTGAGGTAATTAAAGTTGTCCTTCATTTACGACAGTAATATAGCTGTCATTAAATGAAACTATTATTTTATATCCACTTCTGTTGCATAAAAGATGTGCAAAAAATACCTGAAAGTATTTTAAAACAGTTGTCCTTCACTTCGCTATCAATTATCGCAAGTATCAGAAGTTCAATGGAATTCTCAATTAAAACATAAAATAAAAGACAACGAAAACAATAAAATAGGAAAATCCTCTTTTAATTAAAACCATTCAATTCATTGCTTTAAAAAAATTCTTTCAAATACTAATAATAAAAGTACTTTTTCAGTAATTTTTTTGAGATTAAATGCCATAACAAAAAGTTTGTGAAGTTTTAATGTTTGTAAAGGAAAAAATGTTTTTAAAAAGTTTTTTACAGATTTTTTGTGTATTAGTTTTGTTGATTAAGTTATCGAAAGCGAGTTGTATGAGCTCTCGTGCGAATTCAGATTCAGATTGTTATTTAAATCATTTGGCGCGAGAAAATGTCATCAGAATGGGAATGGAAGGCGGGTGCGATACCCCTAAACAGCAGATTGTTTATCCACAAGACTCAGCCAAGACTTATATGCCTAGAGGTAATGCATCTGCACTTAGTCTTTAAATTTTGCACAAATCAATTTAGTTTATGCGGATTACTTGTGATCCGTGAACCAGTGTTAAGAAATCTATAATAAAATATGACTTATGTCTACTCTGTGTGAGTACCGGTATTTATAAGACTCTGGTTGACGGTTCACAAGTAATCCGGTAAACTTTTATTTGTATAGAGTTTATAAGCTTTTTTGTGAAATGCATTTTTCATGACTTGTACTTTAATTATGTGAACGGAAGTACCGCTTGAAAAGCTTGTTATTTTAAATTTAAGTCCCCTTTACAGCAATTTTTTTAAAAGAGAGCTTTATTTTAATTAAATAGTTAAGTTAGTTGTGATAACAGAACTCAACTCATTTTCAAGTATTTGAATGACATATCTGAATGAATTTGAATACTGAATGAATTTGAATATCTATGACACCAATACAACTGGAAATTAGTTACATCCATAATTGATTGACCGCAATGGGAAAGGTCTTTTTAATAGCTATTGTTGTCCCTTTTAATAGCGATCTCATCATAATAAATAGTTTAAAATTTACAAAAAATAGCAATAATGTTATTTGTATTCATGTTCGCGCCCTAACATTTCTGAGATCATTGTTTGTGAGAGTTTTAATTTGGTATATAAAAGGACAATAATTACTAAATGCAAATATCATTTATTGCGGTTAATCTATTGTTATGTTTATTTGACAAAGTATTAAGTAAAATAAACTCATAGAAACACATTTACAGTGGATTTCAAATGTTTTTCAATATCTTTTGTTACCAATAAATACTACATTACAGGCATTTTTAGTTTGAAATACAGTAAAACCTGTCAAAGTTGGGCAAACAGTTAAGTCCTTTTAGCAAAATATTAATTGTTTTTTACTTTATATATTATGCAAAAAGGACTTAACTGTTTGCCCAACTTTGACAGGTTTTACTGTATTAATTTTTAGGAACAATACTCTATCGATGCAATGATATGTCCGGCTGTTGTCCACAGAAAGAGCATTCATGTCAACCAATCAGCGAAGAAGAAATTCGGGTCGCATTCTATTCAGTGGATTGTCAGTCAGGAGACAGGAGACCCACACCAGAGTATGTAATGATGAAGAATCACACCAAATGTGGATGTCGTCAAATGGATGACAGTCAGGCGTTTGACTCAAATGCAGTCGGAATGACTTCATCTCAAAAATTATTTGATGCCGTTTGTGGTCAGGGAAGGGCTACCGCTCAGAGACAACAAATGCCTTATTATGGTCAGAGTTCTTATGGTCTTCAGGGGTCCAGTTATGGGCAGTCACCATATGATAGCAGCCGAGCGTCACAATCAATGCCTTGCAGTAAAAGTTCTCAATCGTCTCGTCCTCTCATTGATGGTCAGGTCGTTCGGGGAACTATTCAATTGACTGTCGCACCGAAAGGACAAAAATGTCCTTATGGTTAAACATTTTTTGGAAATAATGTGTCATTACTTTTATTAAAAATATGATTGTTTTGAAGATCAAATGCATTTTTGAATTTTATGTGAAAACTTTTATATAATTTTATGTCAATTTATTAAATAATTTTAAATGAATTAAAAATTATTGTAATGTACTGTATATTCGATAAAAATTATAGACTACTTATATGCAGCTCATATGTAGTGCCGTATCAAGAAATTCTTGGTTGGACGCAGACCAGCATCGTAGCCAGCGATGGGGTTAAGGGGAGCTGAACCTGACCAAAATACTTTGACAAATTCTTTGTGCAGATTATAAACATTATAGTGAAACGCCTGGACCACCAATGCCTTTACTAACTTACTAATTGGCAAGTGTTGGTAATAAATAATGATGAGCATAGACTCAAAAACCCCGCCTGAGCCCTGCTTGTAAACCTAAAAGCCTGAAGCCTAGGCACTAACAAACAAGCTTGATCCTAAGCCTGGTGAGACTTGGCTCAAAAACCTTAATATCTGAGCTTTAATCTAAAACTATTAGCTTTAGCCAAAAATTACTGAACCCTCAAATTTTCAAATACTGGAATGCAGAATATTGATTAACCGTTAATTTAAGTATTTTGTGTACAGGCTAAACAGCCTGAGCTCAGGCTAAAAAGGGGCCTCGACCTGAGCCTGGAGCATAGGCTAGCCCAGGCTCAGGCCAGCCTAATGCTCATCATTTCTTATAGAGATGTCTCGCATTAAATGAACACAAGTTGTATTTATAAGGAATACTAAATTTATGTAATTAAGGCTAAATATTCACTATAAGCTGTTTAACAAATTAACTCATTTCACGACCAAATAAATATCATTACAATGAATGCGATAAAAGTTTTGTAACTTTGGTTTGAAAAGACATATAAAAGTAGTTCACAAGAAATGAAAGCGATTCAAATGTGAATTTAATAGCTGCTCAAAAACTTTTGTATACTTATCGCATACATAAAAAGAATGTTCACAACAGGTTCACAAATGTGTTAAATAGTTATTTAACTCTTAATAATCACTATAAATGATAGGATTTGACGAATGTTTGAAAGCAATTGAAATAATAGTTTATTTTAAGTAAATAACAAAAATTACACAAAATTTTTCATTTTTAGTACCGGTAAATATTTTTAATGTTTACGACAACTGTTTTTCACTTATCTATTAAAGAGAAAAATGATTATTTGAAATACAAAAGTATTATTGAGTGAAATATTGATTCAGTTTAACAAATGATTTGGACTTTGATTGAGTCATATCTTATCCTTTGATTAATTGCTCAAAAATTTTGTACAACTGATGATCTGATCCATGAGTTATCGCAATGTTTTGCAACACTTTATTCGCGAGTTTAATGAGGTCTTCGTTGGTCTCAGACTTGGTCTGAATATAGCGGTAAATACTTTTGTCGAATACTTTTCGAGAACTCGATCGGAACGAAAGAAACAGTGATCTCTTAGTTGACATCAATCTGTTTAATAGCTCTGATCTCTATTTGATTGCCATTTAATACTTTGCAAGCGTTTGGAGCACAGGAATCACCGAAACTAATGAGAGGTATATAAAGACCACACAATTGGTTGACCCAACACTCGGTCTCTTCTAAAGACTCTCTTTTGGTCAACAATTCAAACATTGATTTTGGGATATCTTGTGATTTAATACAAACACTCAAATATGCGATAACTCAGAAAAATAGATGAATATGTGTTCGTTCAAAATCATCGATATTAATACCAAAGGTTTTGAAACGAGAGATAATTGTCTCAAAACATAAAACAAATTTCTTCTCCAAACCTATTCCGTCACTCATTGGCCGAATTGAATGACTTTATTCCCGATATGACTGATTGATATCTGCTTTCCATTCAGTAATTGATGTTTTTTATGAATAAGACTCGAATCGGATTCGAATAATAGCCAAAAACGGAGTAATAATCGTTCGTAAGGTTTAACCGAATACTCAATTAAATCCTCTTTTACTTGACATAAGTCTTCACCGAATTTTCGATATGTCTCGCATTGAAACTTATGGCCAGAATTGCGGTCATTCTTCTGACCTTTGCAGATAAATGAATAATTTTTTCAAAAAAAAATTATTTTTAATATTAAAAACATTTAAAATCTTCAAAAATTACAATAATATGCATTAACCATGGATCTCATCAGTGCCGTAGCCAAAAATTTTAGTTGAGGGCCCAGACATAGGAAAATTCCAAGATTTGATGATTTTAAAAATTGTTACAGACCTACACTTAAACACTTCAAAATGCTTGGGGGCCAGTGGCCCCTGGCCCCTAGCTAGCTACGGCACTGGATCTCATGTTCAAATAATGAATAAAATATTAAAATGCGGCGAAATTTTTTAAACTCAAATTTGGGAGGCATTATGCCATTTAGGTCTTGAGCTGGAATCGAGCGACATAACAAAAATATTTCTAATCGTGCAAATGTTTATTTTCCTTTAAAAAACGTTTCAGCAGTTTCGTAGTTCAATTATGATATAATGTTTGCTATTTTAATATATTTTCATTTTAATAATTTATTATATTTAGTATAATATTTTGAAAACAATTGCATAAATGGTACAGTTTATGATTGAAACGTGCTTTATATTAATTGTAATTCTACAAACTTTTAAATAACTGTATATAATATTTAACCTCAAAATTTTTACTACTGTACAAATATGATAATTATGCGTACATTTATATCAACTTATGTACCATATATTTTATGTATTTTATTCAATGATTAGGAATTTAACCATAATTATTAAAGTATTTTTCATTAATTGAAACAGAATTGTCCATAAATCCGGTCAGACTCTCGATTATTTATTAAGATTTAGGGCAGAACTTGTTTGAAAAATTTTTTGAATCATTCCTTATTTCGTTCAAATATAAGTTTCTATATATGTAAGGAAATATATGTATGTGTGTGTTTTGTTGCAGTAATAGTTTTTTGACATTAATCCTTCTGAGATGCTCTCACATTATAAATCCAAATTGAGTCACATATTTATATTTGTGATCCTCATTATAATCATTTATTATGAGTTTAAGTTATCAAATAATTTGTGTGAGAAAGTGATCGTAAATCATAATCAATTTTCTGAAAAAGACCAATTTTTTCTTGAATTAAGCAATAAATTTAATCAATTTTCACGATATAAATATGAGTTCAAGAATTATATACTTTCAGTGATTTCTCGTGAAACTCAAAATAATACCATTTTGTTAACTAAACAAGAAATCGATACAATCAAAGACCTAAATAAGTAAAAATTATCTAAACTTACAAAACATTTTCTTAAATTGTATTTTGTTTAAGTATTTTTGAACTAGAATTTGAATCATTGACTGCTCTGATTGCTGACTGGCGTGAGAAACAGCTGAATATAATATCAGAGCAAATTGAAAAGAGCATTAATTCATTACAATCACTAACAGAAGAAAAGTGTAAAAATGAAAAACAGCTTCACTGCAACTTTCACTGGTCTAATGGATTAGGAGCTCAATTGCATCTATTGGTGGCGTGTCTATTGGAAGGATTTTACAAAAAATCATTAGTAATTATCGATGTTATGGAACCCATTTTCAAAAACTATCTCAAGGACTCCAATTCAAAGTGGGATCAATTTATTTCGCCCATAAGTAAAACCTGTCAACCAAACTCATCTGTTGGCGACCTGACAGTGTCTAAGAGAGAAAATGTATTTGGTTATGGTGAGTGATTTCGATCAATTTTAGGTTCGTTTTTCTTGTTAACTGTATTTACAATATGATGAATATGGTTTACCAGCTCTTGAGAAATGGCATAATGTGTGTTAATTATATAAAAATTCAAAATAATCTATTTAATGGCAAAAATCGCAGATATGATAAATTTTAAAATTGCTACAGACCTGAACATAAACTTTAAAAATTGCTACAGACCTAAACATAAACTTTAAAAATTGCTACAGACCTAAACATAAACTTTAAAAATTGCTACAGACCTAAACATAAACTTTAAA
>JAQGCH010003392.1:0-10690 GCA_034699485.1 Nanhermannia elegantula
GCTCAAGATCTAACAGTTCTCGACATAACCCGACCTCAAGTCATACCAATAGTGATATCAATAATACGACTAATGATTGGCGACAAAGAGCCAGAAGTCTGTCGAGTGTTATAAATGGTCCGCAAAGTAATGGAGCGATTCATGTCCCACAACACTCCAGTTTCGGTCTCTCGACGTCTCCCGACTCGGACGACACCTCTGCTGAAGACAGCCTCTTCGGGAGAGTCTTCTCGGCCCACTCATTGCCAGTTCAGTTGATTTCATTTAATGGTATGTCTGTATGTCTGTCACGAGTCAGGACTGACTTGTTCTCTATTATATAATTCATACTTTATTTCATTTTTTATGTTAAACTTTTGAATGTCAGTCAAAACACTGTTTGATATCAGGTGTTTACGTAATTAAAAAAATATTTTTATCGTTTAATTATCAAATATATAAATAAGTTAATCAAATGAAAGCACTTTAATGAAGTCTAAATTATTTTCAAGCATTTCTATTGAGACCTATTCTGCAAAGTTTTTCATGTTTTTAGTTGCAAAACATCTAAATATTTTGCTTTTTGTTTTCATACATAGCATACAAATAACTCATTTATTTAAATGATTACATAAAAAGTTATATAACATATTCTGCTATATATTTATTATTAAAGATATATTAATAGCGTATATATTATGTTTGCGATGTATTACGTAAAAATTGATTTTCCTTTCAATCGAATAGCATATTGTCTTTTATTCACAATCTTTTTGTTAATGTGCATCAGTTTTTGTGTACCACTTAAATGCCTTTTTAGACAAAAAGCATTTATTTTTTCTAAATTTACAAAAACTGAGCTCAAAAGTGAGACCTAAAGCGCCACTATTTAGACCTATAATCAAGAATCTGACAAATTATAGTTCCTAAAGGACTATAATCGTCAACAAATTTAATTAATTAAAATTATTGAAATTCTTTTCAATAAAAAATCAATTTTAATTCATCAAAATTTTCCACTTGTGAACTGCATTTAGGTTTAAATGATCTCTCATTTGAGAACTCGAACAAATTTTTAAAAATTATTTTCGCAGTATTTATAAATATTAATAATGAAATAGCAATTTATTTGTGTATTAACGATAAAATTAATTTATGTTACGTATAGTTTTTATAATAAATACTTGTTTAGTAAAACTATAGAATCTTAGAATTTGTTAGAATTATGATTTGTCTAATACTGAACATTAACTGACAGATAATTAAATTTACTCTTTATAAACACAACTGTTTGACCAAAGCAGTAACACTTAGTTTTAAGATATAATAAGTTTTAATAATTTGTTTACTGTTAGGAATTAAATGTCCGGTTTGTTCTAAATTTGTTTTGCCTGATGATGTCGAATGTCATCTTGTTATGTGTCTTACAAAGCCTCGAATCAACTATAATGGTATCTCTTTTGAAATTATAAAATTTAAAACTAATTTAAGACAGTATTGAATTGAATTTGATTTGTTTTTTAGAGGATATGCTTACGGAAGACAAAGGCGAGTGTGTTATATGTTTAGAAGAGCTCATTCAAGGAGATACTATTGCTAGGCTTCCATGTCTTTGTATATATCATAAAAGGTATGTTTTTTGATCGCATCCAATGTTCTAATAAATATGAAAAAAGTTGATTATGTGTCTCAATGTTCAGTTGCATCGATGCCTGGTTTGAAGTGAATCGTTCCTGTCCTGAACATCCGTCAGACTGACAAATGAATGTATAGAAAAACTGAGTTTTATTATTTTTATTCATCAAAATAGAACTCTAATAATCTAATCATTTCATTAATAAATACAAACAATTAGTGCAAAAACTTCTCGTTTTGAGGAACAATGGCTTGCAATCAGACTCAGTGATACTTTTGTGTATCTAACGATTGGCTTCAATCTGATTGTTAATAATGTTGTAGATTTGGAAGTGTTGTGATATCGCAAGTCGTGTCAGTTTTTGGAATACAGTGACGCTGTGTTACAGCGTAATGAATGGGATTTTTAGTTTGATTTAGGATTTTATATAAATGTAATGATATTCCGCCACATTCTTTGCATACATCAGAGAAGAATAATTTTTGTTATATATTATTTTAATTTTCATATAAACCTCGCATTTAATGCTTATTTTAGGGGAAAATAATATCGATTAATATGAGAGATAAAAATTTGTTTGCCTAACCATCTGAGCAAAAATGTTGAGATTCTTTTATTATTTATGGCACAAGTTTTTCGGTATTTAAATCCAAATTTGTTATAAAATGATTTCTATAATAAGTTGAATCAAAATGCGGTTCATATTAAATGATTATTGCTTTCAATATTTATCATTAGTGATATTCCAGTGAAACTATTGTCCAGAAGTCATTCCTATGAAGTTTTAAATGAATGCACAAAATGTGCAGATAAAGCATAAATAAGTTAACATTTTTATTCATTATTATCGCATTATTTGCTTAATCAACAGTGCCTTCAAATGAATGCTTTTCTACTCTATATGCTATTCGTCTTCTGTCAAAAGGTCTGTTTTATATGGGATTTTGCATGAGTGGGCTCTCATTAATGTCTGCACTGATAGTACATCACTGTTTATATTCAATTAATAATCATTTGGAATTGTAATCAGTTTAACAATATTTTTAATATAACCGAACATACAATCATTAGAATTATTGCAAGTTTTCGATACTAATGACCGCTTCTTAGAATTGACGGCTTATACTATTTATAGTATTCAACTATTGTGCTAATTGAGGGTCACTTTAAGCTACTTTAAGTAAACAACTAACTGTTGGTAACGACTAGCGTTGTCAGGGATTCTATTTATATTTTTAAATTAGTAGAAATTTTATATTTCACCCAATTTATTTCTTTAATCATTTTCTAAACTGTGATTACCTATGCTTTCATGCAATTTCATTAAAAATTTAATCAAAAATTTTAACAATTCTTATGTCAGTTCCGTTACGTAAAAACGCATTTCAATGCAATGAACATAAAATAGAACTTTTTAGCTAAAAATTTTAGTTCGTCTATAAATTGAAGAATGTTTTCACATTTTATACTTTATATTGAAATGCATTGAAATCTAAGCTTCAATTTGTACTTTTCATGGGGAAAAGTCTGCTGAACGCCTGTGAGAACCCCTTTGTCCTCTATTTCTATGACATTAACTCAAGAATTTAAGTTATGTTATGTGTTATGGGTTTACAAATATTTTGAAACCTAGCAAATGAAATGCTTCCCTTTCGTGAAGTCTACCCCACTCTTACTTATTGTGACACAAAACTAATGATAAATTGAATTTTAAACAGTGCTGTAAATCTCGCACTACTGTAAGAATTTGATATTAGAAAGACTCTTAGCTACTTCAATATGTTGTTGTGATAATAATAACCGTTTTTCTCCATTTTCACCTCCATTTATGTTTTTGTGAATTAACAACTATTAATAGACTTTTTACTAACAATTAATTCCTAATACAAACTAATTTTCAAATTATCGCTGTATTCAATCTAATGTTGAATTTTTAAACAAACTCTAACCTAATAATAGATGATAATGAAGAAAATGTAAAAGAGTGTCATTTTAAATGTTTTTTAAGTTTTGTTATTTTATAGAAAGTTGATTTGGACGATAACCACTTGTTCATAGTCTTTAGAAGAGCTCATTTTTAATAAATAGTCCATTTTTAATATATAGGAAAATTATTGTCTATTATAGTATTAATATTTGTTCAATTTTTGCAATTTTTTTCAATTCATTAATCCATTCAATCAACTATTGTTCACATTTTGACAGAAGTTGATTCCGTTTAAGTTAAGGTCCACTAAAAGCTAGCAATCATTCTAAATATGCTAAATATGATTAATAAACAATATCTATCACTAAAGGGATTTGTGGTTCTGTTTGTTATCAGAAACGAAATCAATGAAAATAATGAATTCAAAAGTGATCATAAAATAGATTCCATTATAAAGTTGAACAAATAGTAATCAACAAATAGAACTAATTTTTCTACAATTATTGTAAAATTGAAGTAATAATAGTATAAATATTTAATAAGAATATTATTTATTAATCTCTTATATGATCATAAATTGTATAATTTTACAGAAATGAGATCAATATATTGTTTATGAATTATTTAAGAATTTGTTCACTTATTATTGAACACATTAAATGCTATTTTTTAATATATGGCTAACAAATAGAGAATTTATGGTATAAATCGCGATAACACTAAGAATAAAACCATAACTCAACGCAATTATTACTCAAAAATGAATTGTCTCATTAGAAAAGATAAACTTTATTTATGAAACATTATGAAAGTGCAATATTTAAGATAACTTATAATCTCTCCAATAATTTACTTTTTAACTCAGACTCAAACTCATTATTTTGTTTTGTTTTCCTGAAAACATAATAAGAGTGTTAATACTTTGGTGTTCTCTGTATTTAGCCATAAGTTTAGGTATTTGTTAGCGTTAAAAAGAAATGTTTTAAGTTAATTAAATATTTATTATTTATTTAAATAATAAAAACTTGTATTGAGTTATTGAAGATGCACACACAAAAATAAAATAAAGATGAGAAGAGTTAACAGATGTGCCAATTTCTCAATTAAGTTAAAGCGCTGATTAATTCTCATATTTTGTGCAATTAATAAAGTGCTATTACTTTATTCTTCAATTAAATAACTATAAACTTCACTTAAACCTGTATTTTCTAATTGGATAATAAATACTCTGTATTTTATGTGAATGCTTGAGACTATAGTTGTACAGAATATCAAATTCTATAGCAATCGTCAATAATAATAAATATTGATTATTGTAATAAATTCTCTTTTCTAATTCATTTAAAAGCCATTTCATGTATCAAATTAAACGACTAATTAAATAAATGTATATTTAGATAGAAATTTAATAGACTTTAAATTATTCAACTTTCTCAACAATTCAAATGTTGTGTTTCAAATCGGAAATTGTGTTTTAAATGTTGATTTATTTTTAGTTCATACAGAATCGCAAAAATAAATATACGGAAACATCTGTATCACAAGTTCCGGCATATAAACTCAATTTATCACATGCTTAGTATGAATCATACATTTCAATCAAATTAAAAAATAAATCAAATAATCGTTTTCATTATCAAACTTTTATTTGAAAAAATAAAATCATTTTTTTCTTATTAAGATATTTTTGGAAGTGTTTGTTTTCTTTTGATGTGAAATGCAATAAGAATTATTGCTTATACTTATAATTGTATTTTCCGAATCATTAAGCAATACCATTGATCATAGGCTTGACTACAATGAGTTCGTGATAACCTTTTAATGTACTTAAAAACTGAAGCCTTACATTGGATTGCATTATGAACTTTTATTTTGACAGATTCTCTACTCTATAATGAAATAGTTCTTTGAATGAAACGAGAATTGCGGTACTATTCAAATTTCGATTCATTTAATATAAAAATTTTATTATAAGGTTTCTTAAGTAAATCAGTTCTGACTCAAGCAAATAAAGAGCCTTTTGTGAGATCGTGAAAACTTTCACAAACAAATTAAAGTTAGACTTCATAGACATTATAGACCAACTCTCAAGGCCTCCAATTTTTGAAACTCAAAGAATACCTTTAATAATACCGTGTGATAAAAAAGGTGATTCTTTCTCGATTTAAGCTGTATTATCAACATTATAATCACAATTTTTTCAATGAGAATCAGTTCAGACCACATAAAGTTCACGTCTTTGTTTAAATGAAGCTTTCATTTTTTTGTCATCAAGTAATAAGTTATATTTTAATATCTGTATATGTTATGTATATGTTATGTATGCATTCTTGTGGAATCTAATTTTTGATTATTCCCATGCAAGCTATTTTCATAAATTCTGTTTTTAATTAATTAAGTTTATAATATAGAGAAGTAGTCGTTTCACTCTTAATTCCATAGCTCTTTTACAAACCATACTGTAGTATACGATGATTACCAATAGGTATCCCTCGAACGAAAAGCGTTTCAGACGATTAGTAATTCTGATTGAGTCTTATTTCATTTAAAATACTGTTATTTAATTGCATTTGTTGTTCGCATTTCATGAGTTAAGTTGATTAGAAAATAAATTTATTATTAAAGAACTCTTTACACGCCGTTACTATATTTAGACTGTAGGACAGAAAGTTTGACTTTAGGCTTGAGTTTTCTCTTAAGTCAACAACCACTCAATTGTTTAAAGAATAATTAAAAAGCTTTGTTTTCCATTGAGTTATTCAATTACTGCACTGTGCAGTGCAAGTGTGAGATTGAAGTGGCGTAAAATTAAACATTTCAATAGTTTTCTAAAAGCATTAACCCTTAAGCCAGAGCTTTCGCAAACAAATATCTATTCATTAAATAAATGATCGAATTTTAAACCTAATATTTTTCTTAATTCAAATATTTAATCAAATATTTTAATTACGGTAATTAATGAGTGAATGTATGAATTGATAAAATGATAGAATTATATTTATAATAATTATAGGATTAATGAGATTAAAATGTTTAACCAGAATTCCTAATTGAATTGATTCAATTTCATTAGAGATATGCTTTAGATTTTCTGTTTGATATGAGTGAGTCGCCAAAAGTTATTTTGTTTCTTTGATTAATGTATAAATTATTTAGCACTCATTTTTAGCTGAAGGTATACGCGACTGGATTTTAATGGGAGTTAATGAACTAGAAATAGTCACATTTGTATATCGAATGGTGAGATGTTGATCTACTATATACTTTACTAATGGTTTAAGTTATTAAACTCTGATAGCGATTAAAAACGAGAATTCTAAGTCTCAACAGATATAAAGGTCCTAAATATTCAAATAGTTTGCTATTAAGTTAAGTTATAAATAAAAATATTGATCGCAAATAATTATTTATTAGTACTTAACTTGTTATCAAAGCCTCTAATTATTAAAGATATATAACTGTCGGGTCAAATAAAATAAATTAAAATGATATTAATTTTAGGTAAACTTGAAAAATGTTAGCTTAAAAATTGTATTCTTTGAGTTTCTTTTATATTTTAATGTTCTTTTCTGAGGGTTTGAATAGAGATGAGTTCCTTTATGTTACCGCAGTCTAAGTCCAAGCTTTTGTATTCAATTGTCATTAACTGCGATAATACAGCATAACCCGAGGCAAACGAGTTGGTCGCGAGTGAAACTGGTCTTCGCGATTCACATCGTCTGCAGTCTGCAAAAAAATAGTAGATTTGTAAAAAAAATCTTATTCAGAACTTTTATATTCATAGCACATCACATGGGTCCATCAATTTTGATAGTTATATAATTTACAGAGCCCGAAAACTTATGTGAGAAAATAGGGTCAACTTATGTGTGTAGTTGTCTCAGCAAAAACTTGTTTTCATGTGACAATAATTTGAATATTTAATAGTGATTTTTTAATAAAACAATCATAATTAAGATAGTTTTGCGAAAATTTTGTAAATTTTTATTTAAAAATAATTATTTGAAAAATGTATCAAACTTTGAATGTGAAAAATCAGTGATTATTATATAAAAGATTAAACAAGTCTTCAAATTGTTTAATATTTATTTTATATTTTAAAGAAAATTTACTAATTTTTTGATATAAAAAATAATTTCTAGAGAAAACTATTTTGATATAACAAAATGTGATGAGTGATCACATAATTTTTTGGGGTCTGACTAAATATATATTTACTGTATTTTTAGTTTTATGTTCAAGTGGACTAACTCTTAAGTGTAAGTTTACAGTGTTTTGAGTCATTGACAGCTTTGAAACTGCTTTCAAAATCTTGACTTAAAAAATAAAGAATAATATTAACTCACATATAAATACTTGTTACGAACCTTCGAAACATAGCTTATATAATACTAGTATTAGCCAAATAGCAAGCAATAGCATAAATTGGCATTAATAGCCTTTAGGGTTTCCTTTGCTCATCAAAATCATCAGATTTATCTCCTATTAAGTGTTGCAATACTTTCAGAATATGCCCGATTGGCCTCTGATCGTAATTACTCTTATGAAACATTAGTCTTAAGTAAATGGTAACTTTAGTGCCCACTTATTCCAGGAAATCATTGTATTTTTGAGCCGTCCGATAAACTTATGCAACGTTTTATCGTTTCGAACAATAATTACTTTAATCAGCACTTTATTAAATGCATAACTCTTTGGCGTTTGTTTTGTGTAAGTATTGTATGTTTTATTTTTGAACTTTTTATTTATTACTCTCTGTTTTCGATGTAAAGTATTCTTCTTTCGACTTTCATTTATTATAGTTTATATTAAAAGTCAATAAGCAGCCTATAATTAACATACAATGTATACTAAACTGTATTAAATTAAAATTATCTTATATTTAAAGTTTATTTCAAGCTTTTAAAAGTCATTTAAGTTATATTTAAGTAAATAAAAGCAAAAAGACGGAGAAAAATATTTCGTGATCTGACTAAACCTTAAGTTATCATTTCAGAGAAATGAGTTATCCAACAAAATAAGATATTATTAGTAGAGTAAAATACCATTCATTGGTTACTAAACGTAATAACAAGAGTCTTGTCATTTCCTTTTTATATCAGAAGTAAAATAAAACTTTTGAAATGATGATTAATTAGCGAATAAAAAACAAAAAATTAAGGATTGGAAGTATTCGAGGCTTAAATCATGACTCTCAGTAAGAATAAACCTCTAGTAATAACTTAAGTCAATGCAAATTTGATGTGTTTTTAATGGTTTTATTGAATGCATAAATTGATTCATTCTTTTACGTTGAAAATGATATTAAAATGCAAGCATAGAATCAATAGAATCATAACATTCTTAGAATATTGTTTCAAATAAACAAAATCATAACAATTATTAATAAAATTCAAATTAATATTGATTTCTATTATCAGAAAATATTATGTGTTCTGATGAAAGTCTTGTTAGAAAATCAAATTTGAGGTATTCTTTGTTTGAATTTTTCTAATAATTATTATCAGATCAGTGTTTCAATCAATGAGTTCGTCTCTCAATAACATGAAAGTTAACGTTTTAGTTTTGCTCATGATTTTAGTCATATGGAGCGCTGCTTTAGCCTCAAAAATGATGTGAAGTTATTTTTAAAGTATATATACCTGTAGTATTGCAGACAAATTATATATTTTGAGTATTTGAAGCCACGGGGAAATGAAGTGAAGTAACACTAATGTAGTCATGCATGTCATGCATGCAAAAAGTTGGGACCAAACTTTGTAAATAAATATATTTTTCTATGACTCTCAGACACTGCTTCACGTGGACTAACATTTGTTATCATTGCACACATTTTAAATTGAAATTTCAAAATCAAATAATAAATTACTCTTCAGATAAATCATAATAAGTTAGTTATCTCTACAACAATAGAACCGAGATCTTAAAAATGATAGTTATTTATCAAACTCGGAAGACTTGAGTAATAGTGAAAAATTAATTATTTTGATATCATTATTATAGTTATAATTATCATTAAATCATTTTGTATTGAATTACAAAATCATTTTTTATGCCCTTCAAGACTGAAGCGATCAGACGCTGCGATTAAATGCTAACATTATACTCATTAAAAGGTTTTTGATTTTACTTTCAGACGAGTTTTGTTAATTAATTTTGTTATTAGTTCTGCTGGTTTTCAAATTTAAGTGTTTTGAGGAAAGTATTCATTTCCTTCATTTTACTTCAAAAAGTATAAAAATGATTAATTCTTTACTTTATTACCGCATAAAACCCATAAAACAAAGTAAGTTTATAAATATCTTCAGTGGCATTACTTATACATTAATATACGAAATAGAAAGTTGAACACAAGTCTAAGCCTTACAATTACTTGAGTTCATATTTAAAGCACAGTATATTATCAAACTTTTTAAGTCGATTATAACTCGCATAAAACTGACGGGAATGCAAAGCCATTAACATTTTGAGAGAAAAATTTTACGAATGAGATGAGAGGTATAATTATATGGCAAAGACATTACTATAGGGGGTTGTTTTGCTAATATGCATGTTGTGTATGCGGTGTCTTAAGGCATTCATTGTTATCTATTTTGACGCCGAATGACTGGACACACACACTTGTCGTTGAGGTGAAGAAATACTTTTAATGACAGAGAGATTTCAGTCAGTCATGCGATCGTTAGTTGACTCCAAAATACATGAAATGAAGCAAAACTTAGATTTGGGTGAAAAATGTTTGCTGTGCTGTACCAGTACTCGAATAAGAGTAACAGAAGAACAGCTACTGAATGTACTGATAGGAACATTGACTTGAAAAAAGTTAGACAAACTCTTGTGAGCGCATTGAGCGTTCACTCAAATAATCACACTTTCTCTGTACTGAAGCGATTCGATGCCAGTTTCCAACCTAAAGTAGTTGTATGGCTTTTTCACACAAAGCATGTCATGTCATTTTTTTATTTGTAGTATAATTTCTAAAATGTATTCACTAAGAGAGTAACTGCAACTCAAAAGAAGTTTTTCAAAAGCCTGAGGCAATCAAGAGAAGTGGGGGCACTTCACAAACGGGGAGATCAACAGTAAAATCCATTTAGAGAGGAAAGAAGTTTTGGGAGAGGAAATACAGGAACGCGGAGTTGCTGTGG
>JAQGCH010003393.1:0-10690 GCA_034699485.1 Nanhermannia elegantula
GGCAATAATTAAAACCTCTCTTATTTAATAAAGAATATAATTCATTTACTATTTATGCAATTCCAAGGGCTGTCTTACAGCAGGCCTAAAAGTAAATGAATATGATTTAAAATTATATCAAATAATTCATATAAACGTAGGTTACTTACAACTTTCTCTTCAAGGCGCTTCTTCATCATCTTTTCCCTCCTTCCTTCCTTATCCGATTCAGGTTTTATTTTATCCTTATATTCTTTCATCATCTTATTTCTCTCTTCCTGTAGACAGTCCTTAACCTTTTGGCTGCACAAGTAATAAATAGATTGATTCTGTTCTTCAACAGTGGTCTTAAGCGCAGTCACATCATCAGCTTTAGTAACACACTCTGCAAACTTTGCCTTCATCTTAATTGTTTAGAAAATTAATTCAATTAATTGTATAATTATTTATATGTTAATTATTTTAATTTTTATTTATTTGTTTATTTTAAATCTCATTTCTAAAAAAATTAAATACCTTTACAAGAAACTTTTCATGATCGGGATTTCCAGTATCATTATGTTGATTACAATTTGTATAAGCTGTCCATTGCTCAGGTGTAGGCTTTTCCTCAGGTTTTTGACTGCAAATTTTTGCCTTAATTTTTGTAATATCCTCATTATTCTCCCAATCGCTTGGCGACATTCCAGCATAACATATCGTCAATACCGATACTAATACAGCTATCACTAAATATTGATTCATATTGCATAAAGAGAAACCTTAATACTTTCAGAAAATTTAAATAAATTTTAAAAAGTTAATAAAGAAATAATATTTGATGCTTGTATTTTATACTTTAATACAAGTTTACATAAGTAATTGCATCTATGACACTAATTTGTTATTGGAGTATTTATCCAGCGCAAAATAGCAGATATTCAAATAATTGATATAATAGATACCTTTAATATACCTACCTTACAATAGCATAATTAAAGTGATTAAAATTAATTTTGCAATATAAGCTAGCTTGCACTTAGATGCACTTAGAAACAATTATAGTAAACTACATTTAGATTTAATAAAATTGTAAAAAATTGTTATAATGAGAGGTTTTAAAAGCTGTTCTTTAAATCAACAAACTATTAAATGTGTAACATCCTGTAGTAATTACGGTATTTAATAAAGAGAATTATTTATTATAGCTATTAATAATTTTATTATTTTAAATCACTTAAAATTAAACGCTTTTTGCACAAAATTTTTTATTGTTTGAATCAAAAAATTATTTCTTAAGGGTAGTATTTTTGCATACAATTTTAATATTGAGACTTTTGTTTAAAAATAATAAAATTTCCTTTGCTTAAAAGGTAAACATATAAATTATTTTTACATAAATCTAAACAAACTGTGTGATAACTGACTTGAGTTTCAAGTGACATCTGTGACAGCATATGTTTTTTCTCTTTCAGCCTAATGAAAATATAATAAATAGCAGTTATAATTATGTTACACGCTTTGAATATATTTAAATTTTGTTTAAATTATATTATGTTTAATTAAACATATAATTATTGTTAATACGAAATAAAATATTTTATTATTTATAAAATATAAAATATGTCACAATTAGGTGAAAAATATATTATAGGCTTTAACTCTAATTATAATAAGATTACATCAATTATTTATTTGTAATTTTTCATCATTTAAACTCTCGTTATGCATAAAAATATTATCAAATGATTTAAATTGAGTCAATAGAGGTCTAGTAATAAGCATTTTTCCAAACTTTCTTCAAACATAGAAATTATTATTAATAGTCAGGCCAACAGATAGATCTCAATCAAATTTAGCAGAAATATCTGTAAACCTGATCCTAAACTTCATTTCCTTAGTCCTTTTCCTGTAGAGTTTAGTCCCATCTCCGAGTTGTCTGAATTGATTGCTTCCAAAGCCGTACACTTTACCACCAGTTAACAGCAAAAGTGTATACTCTCGGCCACATTTCACTTTTTTAATTACAACACTTTCCGCTATTTTTACACTTAACGGCAAATGAGATGCCCCTAAAATTAGATTGTTGTGCCCCAGGTTTATCATTAGGTAGTTTTTTGTATTAAATAGTATCATTTAGAAGCATAACTTAAAATACAGATACTTTGAAATTTTTGTTGAATTCAGGTTTGCATTAAGCGGTTAAAATAAGGTTAAAGCATATTATCCCATTTTAAGAGCCATAATATACCTTTGGTTATGTTGTAAGCTTATAAGGTTATCGGTAGTTTTCCTGTTCATCGAGAGAAAGGCAAATTTTATATAGTCAATTATCGTAATTTAATAGTAAATAGTAATGTAACTAGTTAATTGTAAATATGCTAGATGACGTGAGACTTATATGTGGGGAAAACTTGTCTATGAGGTGCGATTTTATAAAAGAATTGGAGATATGAATGCGACATATATAGGGTATAACTTATATCTATAATAAATATTATAGATTCTGATTCAAAAGTGAGTTAATGAGAAACAACCCGTTTAATGCATAATTTAGGTTATTCTTTACAAATCAAATATTTTTATAATAATATTAGTTTAAATTAATATCTAAAAAGAAATTACATTTATATAATTAGTAAAATAAATTGCTTAAAATTTAGATAGTTAAAATTTTAAAATATAGCAAAAACTTGTCACATCTTAATCGATAGTTTGTTTGCAAAAATTTTAGTTAACTTGTACTGCAATCACAGTAAAGTGGAGCAACACATTGTTCACCAGAACATTGCTTGCATGTGCCGTATTTATCCTATAAAATTAAAATATAAATTAAGATGAATTTATTATCTTAATTAATAATAATTCAAACCTCTTGACATTCATAGCATGGTTTGTTAAGCTCACATTCCAGCGAAATTTCAGGACAAATTGAGACAATAAATATTACTGATATCACCAGAAAAATAATTTTACTTGAATTCATAGCTTAATATTTAAGACAATATTTTATTAATAAACTCAAACTTACTTAATAACATTAATTTTGTTTAGTTTTTAACTTACTATATCCGCAAAGTTAAAAAATATTATGAACAGCATTAAAAAAGTCACACAGAAATCAAACCATATGTTAGTGATGGCATCAATATGAGTCATGTTTTTATACGACTGAATTTGTAGTTTTTGTTAATAGTATAGGAATAATATAATTATTAAATTTTAGGTTATAATAATCACTTTTGATTATTAGAATGAGATATGACTTAATATAAACCAAATTGAGATTAATTAGTTATTTAATACATTTCTATTAAAGTGAAATTAAAACTTTATTTAACAATAAAGTTTACTATATTTCAAATTCATTAAATATTTATAATCTGTGTTTATATTAAGGATAAAAATATATTGTCTGTTACATTATTATTTTATTTATAATTTCGCTCAAAAAAATTAAATGGGGGATCAAAGGAGATTTTATATTAAACTTTATTTTTTAAAACGCAAAGGGGAAACCAATCACTGCATTTATGAAAATCGCCAAAATATAGGATAGTTCAGATAAAACGTGGACTATCGAGTACTCGAGATTATTATCTTATAGGGAGCTATCATTCCCATGTTTATGATAAGTCACAAGCTTTTAGAACTGGTATAAAATAGCTTAGATCATGTAGATAAAATGTTACAGTTTTAGTTTATTCCCAAAAAGAGATAATCTTATTAATAAATAATATTTAAGCTTTATTAGATCAGGTGCACCAAAGATAATAGCAACTCATTATAACTTAAAATGCTTAGTTTAATATAGTCGCTGTCATAATAATAGGTTACTTTATAATAATAAATATAAAGAAAAGCTACAGTTTGTGATTTACAAATCTAAAGTTTATTTGAATAAAAGTTAGATTTTTATTAAATAAATAAATTTTCATTAATTTATGAAAATATATTTTTAAATTGAAAATAAAATTTTGGATTAATTTTGCATTAGAAATATGTTTTAAAACAATGATTATTAATAAAAATATTTTTTATTGGATTAATTTTTACTTCAAAATAATTTTTCTGAGAGACAATTCCATTTCAATATTTTAATCTATAAACGAAAATTACTTTATATTAAACATTTTCAGATAAGTTGTATAATAAAATTTCACATTACTTTTGAGCTCGATTTTATATGGCGTTGAAGGCAAAAAGTAAAGCTCCTTCACTAAAGCCTGTGTCCATTCAAACGATTGACTCTGTGGTCTATTTGTTAGCTTAGTATTAGTCTAAAAATTGTAATAAAATGAATTGACTAAGAATTTATAAGATGTAATGCGTTTGAAACATATACCATAATAACTATTCTATTCAAATCCTTTCTACATGAAAGTTCTACTAAACTGTCTGCCAGAGCAGCTCCAAAATCTGTACCCGTATTCCAATTAACCTGAGCTGTATAGCCTGAATTTCAACAAATAATTTAAAAGCTTACTTTCAGTTATAAAAGATTTTTCTAACAAACAATACCATGAAGTGTTGAGTAACAAACAAATCCGTCCTTTATTGTCAACAGTGGATCACTTGTAGAATTAGTAGAGCCTGATGGATAGCTCGGTGGAGACAATAAAGCAGATGGTGTGCTAGATTGAGTTTTATCTAATTCAAATTTTTTAGAAATTTTATTAGGCCTATTAATTTAAATTATTTTATAGATTTAATAATGTAAACTGGGCCTTCATTCAAACCGATCAAAGTGTTACTTTGTTAAACATATAAACGTTTACTTTTAAAACACTTATATTAATTTAAAGCTATTTAAAAGATAAATCTTTTTAAAAAAGTGGCAATGCTCTGATCGGTTTCAATCAAACGCTAGTTTACCAGAGCATAAGCTATTTGTTAATTATTATTTTTTAACAAACCTCCTCGACAGCAATTAAAGAAAAACATTTTAGGCTTTCCTGACATTTTGGGATAGTGAGCATCATCAAATAAGTCCATTATTTCATTAATCTTCATAATAGGTTCAAAATTTGAATCTAAGATTTGATGCTTTTCATTGCCGTGAGATATAATCATGAATACGAACGCGGATGGATTATCTAAAGAACTATTATTTGATATTTCTCTTGCTGTTTCAATAATCTCATCCTTATTCAAATTTTTCTTCATTATAACGTTAAAATGCAGCTGGTAAAATATGTTACGGAATCTCTGCATTTCTTTATAAGTACCAACAGTGAAGTGGTTATTGATAAGAAGACAGTAACCTCTGGGACTGTTAATAAGTGGGTAAACGTTAGTCATTGAACAATCACCTTCTTTTAGAACAATATCAATAGGTCTCTTATGACCAAAGCTATATTTTCTTAGGTGGCGGTTTTGTGGGTCACATCTGGATAAGTCAATCATATCAGATAAATCACAATTAAATATATTTTCTGCTATAAAAGATGCTGCCACATCTTGACCGGTATACAATAATATATACACAAAATTTTCGATATTATCGTGATTCAGGCATTCGAGTAGAATAGATAATCTTTTGCATTCATTTTCATTTTGTGTTGGCTTTATATCAAAAAACAAGAATAACAATAAGCATAAACTCATAATGCAGTAGTTTTAAGATAATTGATTTTTAATTACATAGTTGTATTAATAATTTGAATCAAACATCATTATAAGATCAACTAATTAATTGAAAAAAATTTCAAACATGAACTTTACAGTGGTTAAATGAAATGAACTGATTTCCATGGGGATGATACTATATTCAAGGTCTATACTTATATTTTTGCATTTACTTTTAAAAACGTAAGATTTAACTTTTAAATATAAAAGCTAAATTAAAGTCTTTTTTATATAATTTAATGTAGCAGGTATTCGATAAAAAAGCTAACAAATATTTTTTGTTATAATATTTATCAAGAACTAATTTAATCTTAACGCTATTGTTTAACATTATGAGTGAGATCACAATTTATATAGTTAAAAGGATAATTCACAAATTTTTAATTTTCCTTAATGTTAACAAAAATACATTATTAAAAAAATCTGATATGTATTTTTAATTAGCTTTAGCTTTTATAGAATATATTGTAATTTTAATATTAAAAATTTACTCACCAATGAATTATATATTTGAAGTTTATTATCACTAAGAATTCCATGTCGTATTAATTGAGGGATCACTTTATCTAATTGAATATTACTGCATAGATACGCTAAGTTAGAGTTTATAAATTCGTTAACATTCATTTTATTTATTTCGCTTTATATCTTTTATTTAAAGGATAGTTTTATAATTCTAAATATGAGACTTTAAAAGCGATTGTGTTGTATATGTTACATTCCTTAAATGAAATACTATTTTTAATAATAAAAATAAGGTACAAGATAAAACAAAGTTGCTGATAACGAGAAAATTGACAAAGAGGTAATATAATAAGCCGTGTTGCCAGATCTTATTTGACTCAAAAGTGGATGTTAGATAAAAAGTTACAAAAAGCTGATCTTTATTAAAATTGTTTTTTTTACATATAATATAAATTATACAAAAAATAATTAATACACTTTAATAACGTTTATCTTTTATATCATTTACTTTAATTTTAAGGTATTTTATTTTAGATTCAACGGCATTATAATTTTTAGTTATCTAATTCTTAGACTAATTTATTTAATCGAGTAAGGTACACATATATCCTATCACAAGTCTCCAGCTCTAACAACTTCTTTGTTGATTTAACTTTTCAACCAAAAATTTTTACAAGAAAATTCATTTTAAATAATTAAAATAAAATTTCTCATTATATTCTATAAACAGCTAGATAAATTCCTTATTGCTCTACTAATAGACAGGAGTTTGGAAAATAAACCTAGAGGCTGTAGTAAAAATTGTAGATCAGGTAACACTATTATTATGAAATCCATTACTCACGACAACGAGATTTTTGCTATCATTTTAAGTATGAGTGTCAGATAAGTTATCAAAAAACTTTATGATATAAACTACAGGTATGTTACAATTGAATTACAGTAAAGTAAAATTGTATATATTATTTATTATTTGAGATAATTATTAAAAAAATTAATTTGCTTTTTCAAGCTCAATAAGGGTTTTAATTATAATTAAATAACAGAAATAAATAATTTAACATATTAAATTATCGTGCAATAATAAATGTTACATTACTATTATTGTAACCTATGTCATATTTGCAGATCTTTTGGAAAAATTAGCAATCAAACTTTCAAATTTTATACTTAACCAAATTGCAATCATCTGAGTTACTATTATTAATTAAATAATAAAATGCGAATAACCATCGAAAAAATTATAGACTATTTCACAAATAAGAATAACTGCAAGAAATAGGAAACCATATGATAACCAAATAAATAAAGATTCAAATTCATAAACTTTAATTGACTCCACTTTATAGTTGCGGTCAATCAAAAGTTTATGATAAAGATTCGATCCCTTCAGTTTTTCCAAAAATCTAAGCATATGTAGCAATAAATCAACAAAAAAGTCAATCTTTTTTTTCTCCCAATAATTCCAAATTCCAGTTTCAAACAGTGGTTTTGTTCTGAGGAAAAAATTATATCAAAATTATTTGATTAATAAACTATTTCTTCGTTTATTAATAATTATAGAATAAAATATACAAACATTATATGAGTGATATTTTTATGAGGAAAGTTAGGTCTATAACAAATTGATGTTACCATAAAAGGGAAATATTTTTCATCCGCAATATACGATTCGAAAAACCTTTTAAGAATTTCATATGCAGTTTGAATTCCGTTCTCATCCTCAATAAACGTCGAGCTATCAAAGAATTTGGATATTAATTCTGGTGTTAATTCATTTTCGTGTTGTAGGCGGTCCTCGAAAATACTCGAGTGCTTTTTTGACGTGATATTTAAAATTCTTAATTCATCTTTTAATGAAAACTCTGGATCAGTAAAATATGATTCAAAATGCAAAAGCATAAATGGTATTCCATATGAAGTATATGAAGTATTATTAGATGTTGCCAACTTTTGAATTGTTTGTATTTTAGTCTCGTTCAGAGCCACCAAATTAGCCAACAGATCATTTTTAAATATCTCTACCAAAGGAAAGATGGATATCAACCAAAATAAATAGATTAGTGTAAAGGGTTTTCGACATTCACCACAATTGATAAATGGCTGCAAATATGCACTTATTGTGGATAATATTTTTTTTACCGAAAGCTTTTTTGTCTCAAATTTTTGTATTATTAAACTCGTAAAGACATAACACAAAAGTGAAATAAGTATAAGTATCCAAATCTGTCCACTGTATCCCTTTATGATATCCATTCTTTGTGCATATTTTTCTCGTCTTATTTTACCGGCAAATGAAAAATGATTTAACATATATAAAGGCTGATCACAATCCATGCCATCTTGAATGCTGAAAACATAATTGAATGGATGATTATCATAACTATCAATATAATATTTTTGAAGCATATTTTCATATATCGAGTCGTTAGTATATTCTTCAGGTATGACAATCAGGTGAATACTTTGAATTACATTACATATAGTTTAATACAAAATAATATTCCAAAAACAATTTTGTTATAAATGTTACCTTTTATTAACCTTACGTCCAATTTCAGCCAGAAGTGGGACAATCATCGATGAAAAGGCTGCGCCATTTTCATATATCTCCATATAATGTACCTTTTATATTAAAAATGGAGTAAAATGTCTTAGAAATTTAATTTTCAGAATAAAAGTTACATACATTTTCAGATGGTATAGTAGTGTATATTTTGTCTTGTCTTATTTCAAGTGTACAGTTATCTAAAAATGGGTTACAATCTAATAACGACATATTGACACCCTTTACATATTTTTGCCAATACGGGTAATAATTATTTATCAAGAAACTCATATAACTATCTCATGAAAGATCAATAATACTATGAAAATCCATTACTATATATATTTTGAATTGTTAAATATGAACAAAATAAGTTTGAAAATTTTCTAACATTGCTAAATACTATTTTTCAATTACAGAAATTTCTAACATTTTCGGTTTGAAAGTATAATAACTGTATAGTTAACGAATATAACAGTATATATACTATTTTAACTTAAGATAATTACAATACAAACAAATACCAATATATATTGCTTTGCATCTACTTGTATTGAGTCATCATTAGTACATTGTTACATAATTATCACAAATATAATATGAGGTGAAAAAACTTTTTCTTTGCAATTTTTATAACAGATATATTCAATTAATTGCAACATATGTTGATTTTTGATAATCATAATACATTAGTTATAACAGTTATACTTTGAAAAAAATAAAATTTTATTTATATAAGGTTTCGAAATAATTTGAAATAAATGTGTTTCTACTATGAAATCTACTCCAGAATAACATGAAAGAAATTATTGAAGTTACACTACATTAAACATTATAATTATTGTATTGCAAAATTGTGGGTACCAGCTGTAGAAAAGGATTTATTTTATGGGAAACATTTGGATCCAAAGAAATAATCATCTTTCTTTAATCTATTATTTTTAGCACTGAATAAAGTTAGTTTAATAGTTTCAATACTTTATTTTATTGAAAGACATATAAGTTACTGCGCGCTATTAAATGATATAATAGTAATATTTATCCTAAAGTAATAAATGCTTAGTTGTTAAAGTAAGTTTCTTATTATTTTTAACTATTGAAAGGTTAGAAGTGCATGAATGACAAGTTGCATGTAACATATGTTTATAAAGTAATGTATTTTTGTAATAAAAATAGGGCTGAAGTACACTTTACGCCCATAGGCCAAACGCGAGGTCGTAAGAAGTCGATAGTGGTGTCATTCAATTCAGCTCACCAAGCAATGTTAATGGGCCCAGGCGCTCTATTATAGCCCTCCGGAACCCATATTTTTTTTTAAAACCGCCCATGAAAAAATTTGAATTTTACTTTAGCAAAAAACCGAGATAGCCATCTTGTAGAGCTTGAGAAGCAGAGTTGAATATTGCAAATTATAATTTTTTAGCTTAATCGAATTTGAAGTAAATCCAACTTATCAACAGCTAAAATGTATTTTTATTCAAAAATTAAAATTTCGAAATAGCCATTTTATTCGGCTTATACAGACGAGTTGAACGAATATATACATGTGTATATTAGTTAAAGAAGTTTGGAGTTAAAAGTTATTGATTGAGCAATAATGCAATCATAAAAACCTAAATTTCCAGCGAACGCGAAGCCCAATTATTAATTTCAATTAAATTTCACTATGTTTAGGGTAAGTGCCACGTAATGATAAACCTAACCTAAAAGGGAAACGTTAGGTCGCGAAGCTATTATTAAACTAATAATAAATTTAAGAAATTATTTAAGAGAGAATTTGTGAAGAAAAAATTGCCTTCTGTAAGGCAAGAATCTTTTGGAATAATTTCTTAAATTCTTTATTAGTATTTTTTGTGAAATAAAATTAGAAAAATTTTTCACAATAGAAACCTATTGTTTTATAGTGATATGAATTTTTGTGTTTTATTAATCATTGAGTAATGATCAAAGAATTTTATTATAAGGCTATTAATTATCGATAATTAACCCTTCGTTACAACGGTGGATTATATTGCATTTTTACATCGATGGGGTAGTTGACAAAAAATCACAATTGGTTCAAAGAAATTTAAATTTAAACACTCCTAAAAT
>JAQGCH010003394.1:0-10687 GCA_034699485.1 Nanhermannia elegantula
GATTTGAAATACTATGGTATAAAATATTTTTTAGCGTGATTTTTAGTTTAAATATTAAGAATTTTAAGTTTTAGACAACCCCTGCAATATATATATTTTTGGAAAGGGCTTGTTATACTCAATTCAAATATGTAATTTATTTGAATATAGGTGTCGCTGTTGTCGACTTGTTGGCATTTTGTTTTTGAACTTTGACCCTTTATAACTCATACCACAGGTCGTGCCCAAGGGTTTTCTTTTTTTAAAAACTTCACCACAACAATAGCTAACAGTAAGCCAAATCTAATGTCTTAAACTTGAGGGCCCGATAGATAAATAAATTTTGAGTTTAACTTTTGTCCATAGAGCTAATGTTAAAGAAAATTACAAAAAAATGATTATTACGTGACTGTACGCATCAAAAATTTGAATACTCTATTTTATAATGCGTCACCACATTTACTAATATTTAAGACCTTAACATCGCAGGTCTTAGTCCTTTAAATGTTAAAATAAAAATATTATTAAAAAACATTTCAATTTTATGAAAACACATTTTGTAAAAAGTTTTCAAAATCAAATATACAGTAAAACGTTAAAAATCAGATTTAATCAAATTTTATGCTTTAATTGAGTTTAATATTACTTTACTTTTACTCACTTTTAGGAACTCAATAAAATTTACTTTTACTTTATGTACTGATTGAAAGTCTTGTTAATAATATTGTAAAAATTGTGTCTTTAACTCAAAAGTTGAAACAAACTTCTGATTCAGAAATCAATCTCAAAGATAATGTTAATGTGAATAATGGTTTCATAGAAAGCAAAGAAAGCGTAGATTTTGTAAAAACAGTTATATAACAGACAACAAGATTGTTATTAAATTGCAATAAATTAAAATTTTTATTAAAAACCTACAGTTGGTGTCGATGTTATACATAATAAAAAATTAATTCTTAATGTTTAAGAGTTTAATATTTACACTATTTATAGTATTATACAGAATATGATTATAGAAAACAATACAGTTTCTAAAAAATTGTATATTAAGCAAAATTATTATCAAATAAAACACTCGATTATCTATTTGTGGTTTTTATGTTCTTTGAGATGATTTCTCATTACTTCGTGTGAAAGGAATCGTTGGGAACAGTCATTGAAATGACATTTAAATTGTTTCCAAACATCACATGAATTAAGTTTTGATTTTTGATCCGCTGTTAATACCATTGCTTTTAGGCTTACTATTAGTGGTGTCTGTGTTTGGGAACCACATCCTCTGCGTGTCTGAGCTCTGATTTCAATTCAAATTATCCAAAAATCTTAATTAATCGCAATCGTCGTCATCGCTGTCGTCAGAAGACATCAATTCTGACATTTTATTCATTGATTTTATTAAATGTTCTCACAAATGATTTACAAAATAATTGAATCGTTAATTGATTTAATGATTGATTAAATGGATTAATAATTACATTAATATAAACAATAGAAATGATTATAATTATAATTTCAATTGTTTGTAAAATTGTTTAAGATTTATGAATAAAATCTGATACCATAGGGATTTTGAATTAATAGAGTAACACATTATGCGCCAGATATTAGCAGCGATGGTCACGATCGGCGCTCGAGGTCGGGTACCGAGCGTTAACCGAGCGCTCAGGTTATTAAATTTCATGATTTGAGAGAATTTATATTTAAAATTAGTTTATTTTAAGCAAATATGGGATAATGTGTGGAATTCTATGTATAAATTCTTTAAATTAAATATGAATATTATGTTTATTTATTATAAAAGTAATTGCACTTAAATAAAAACCTATGTTTAGTAAAAAACATTTTTATATTTAATATACCTTATATACCTAACCCACACCCGAGTATCCTCGCGCTCTTCACAAAGCGCCAAACGCTCGAGCGTTTTACATCACTCAATATTTGTGTCTGCACTCAAATGCTTATCAAAACTAACAGTGAATGTCAAATAGTTTACAGTTATAACAGTCTCACGTTTAGACTAATTGTTTAACTTTTAAATAATAAGTCTTTTTGTGCAATAAATTAAGTTTCATTCAAAACCTAACTTTTAAAACGAAGTCATAAAACACTTTTTAATGATATATAACTTGACTTCACTTTTGTTACGAAACAGACAAAAGGCTTTCATTTTCTTAAGTAGTGATTGACTTAACTCTAAACTCAAACATTTCATTAATATTTATGACATCAATTGTTAAGTAATTTAAATAATTAACAAAAATAATAAAAAAAATTGAGAAAAATCTCAACGAATTGATTAATATATTTGCGCTCTTTTTGACTTCACTGACTACGTCTTCCAGTAATAAACAAGTGATCAGTAATTGTTAATTAATATTAATTAACATTTCCTTTGCGTACAAATCACGGAACAGATGGTAAACGGATTGCAATCGATACTGAATACGAATCACTTCCAGTGATTTACAACTCAGGTCTCTTAGTCTTTCACAACGACATTGCTATCGAACTCATACACAATGTGCACAAATTGTGCACTGAGTTGTCGTCTCTGAACATCACTCAAAAGAACCCTCACTTCAGAGTCAATTAATTGAAGAAACGGTTTCGTAAACTCAATAATATTTATAGAGTGAAAGTCAAAGAAGAGGTTAAACATCACTCGTTTAAGAACAATATCTTTCACGAATTGATCCCAATATTCAATGGGCTGAAGAACTTGTACTCAATCAGATTCGGGTCAAAGACTTTGCGATAACTGATTAGCTTTTGACCACTTCTTCAGGAAGTGTTGATCCGAACAAATACTTGATCCGAGTTTTTGTGGATGTTATAGAAGACGTACGAAGTGTTAAATACAACACGAGTTTCGTAATTGTGATTCAGCTTTGTTTAAAGTATTTTTTTTTTATTTGTCTTAAATTTGATGTATTTTTAGGAAAAGTCACAAATATTGGCGAGAAATCAATGATCGAGTACTTTAAAGACAATTACCCGGACTGTAAATTTAAATAATTGCCGTGTCTTGTGATCGGATCACAAGAGTATACAGTAATAGCGCACAAAATTATATATTTTTCGTATAGTGTCCGCCTTTCTGTCATATATTATTAACAGACATCTGAAGACATTTCTGGTTCAACAAAGTTTTTATTAAAGTTATGTAAAGTGAAGAAAGTTTTTTTAAATCAAAACACGAATAATTAGATTTAATTTTGATAATTGTGTGTTAAGAACCCATTTTGATTAACTACAGGATCACTAATACGTCTGACTAAAGGGTTATTCATTTCAATTCTATTAAGATTAACATTAATTAAAGATCTATTCTTACAGCTAAACAATGCTTTCATTTCATTTCTAAAGTGTTTATTGAGACCGAAGACATCGCCAGCATATGACAGGAATAAAATAGCAATAATTTATAACTCAAGACCTCTTCACTAAAATCCGCGTAAATATGAAACAAATTCAATGGAAGCCAACAAATAGCGAACACAACCACAACAGTGGCTAACATTTTGATTATCTTTAAGTCGGATCTTATAATCCTTTTTTGATTATCGCTTTCTCTGTCATAGTTTCTGAATATAATTAAACCAATTTTTATGTAAGATATAGTTATTATCATCAATGGTATGATATATTGTGTCAAAAATACAATTAATGTCATTAATTGACGGATCCTTTCGCACGGTTCAGGATATATAGTACTACACCGAATAGTGTTCGTGAGTTTGTATTTTATAAGTTTATTGAAAACCAGTTCTGGTATTGAGAAAATGCATCCTATTATCCAAATTATTTTGATTATCATAGAAATCGGTAATACGCTTGAAATTCTGCGATAAAATCTAGAATTTATTGCTTGATATCTATCGATAGCTATTACTGTCATTGTGAGTGTCGACACATAACTGAAAGTTAAATATAAGAATTTAGAATAATAGCAAATTCTTAGGAATAATTCTTTGATAATTACTATGATTAAAATTTATTTTGGTTTTATTGGTTAAAAATCCCGTTACACTATTGCTCTAGACCCTGAACACCCCACCCCCTCCACATTTATTTTGAAAAAATGAACCATTATTAGGAGCTATTATTTATTTATATTATTATATAAAACATTATATATTTTCTTCGGTTAAAAGTGAGGATAGAAAATAATCGAAAATATTGTTTTCAGAATTACAAAAATAGTACTTTAGTCCTCTCTATTATTTGAAGATTTAGCTCAGAAAACTTCTAATAAAACACGATTTCATATGAAAAAAATGTAAAATAATATGAAGTGCACAATAATTGTTGAATGCTTACATTAAATTTAATGACTGAAGTATTTGAAGAAGCATTACAATTTAATAAACATTTGAATAAATATTGCAAAATTTCATCAAATGCTCAATTTAAAACTTCAATAGTTTTGCCTCCTGTGATATTAATTTTTGCTGGATCTAAATATGGAGACTACATTTTTCTGTTGTAACTATAAGTCTAGAAAATATAACCGCCAATGAATAAAAAGTGACGCAACCTCAGCCATAAATATTAAGTATAATACATTTTTCTGTAAAGCAATTGAAACATGTATTATATTGTTTTAAATGTATTTTATTACAATTATGTGATTTGTGAACTTGAACTCAATATTTAGATAAATAATTTTGTAAACCACAATTACTCAAAAAGCAAAAATATCCAAATATACAAAGCCATATATATATATATATATATATATTTAATGAGGGTATAATAAAGTATTTAAATATTAAACCCCCTATTTAGCAATAATGAAAACGCACAAAAATCTGTTGGAATAATATGTAAATTTTCAAAGCCAGTTATAATAAAAATTATTTTTACAACACTGAATACAATAAATTAAATTTTTTTTAAATAAATAAATTCAATATGAGCTCATACTAATGGTTATTCTTGTTTAAAATATATGTTAAGATTATTATTTTATTAAATCAAAACATGGGTTTAAATGTCAATTATATTATTACATATTTGTTTATATCTTGAATACCTTATATAAGATATTTTTTAAAATTTTAATCAATAATTTATTTTTAATTTAGTATTTTAAAAGATGTCCATTCACTCACTGTAAACACATAGTAATACATTATTAATACATTTCTATACTTTCATAATGCAGTGCATATTTCAAGTGTTTGTGACTTTTTTTTGTCAATAAAGCAAATACTCTGACTTGGAATTAATTTATTGATAGTTTGTATAGCAATAATCATAAATATTTATGAGCACTAATATTGATTTGAAATATAGTTAAAGTTGATATTAATTGTATATAATTTAGCCTTAAATAAAAATATTATAAACCTAAATAAAACCCCATATATATAAATTGATGAGCCTATGATTATTTATTCAATTACTAAATACTAGTTTTTACTAAACATTTGTTATTTTATATGAAATTCTTATCCAAGTTAAAAGACGTTTGGATAGTTTGTTATCAAAATATCATGTAGTCATAGCCACTATACGTCATATAAAAGCAATCATACTTTCATTGAATAAATTTATATTTGTATTATTCACTCAATACAAGCAGTAATATAAGTATAAACTAATTACAGTTTAATTGAATAAATAAACGATTTGATTAAAAACTTTTCATAAATACATTGTGAAAAAACATCGACACTTCTAATAGTGTAAGTTTTATGTGTTATATTTAATTAATTTTACAACAAACTAACAATTTCTTGAAAGTAATCAAAATGAATTATTTTTAGATATCATAAAATGCGTCACATATTGACCATAAGTTATGAAACGTAACTTATGATTATTATTGTTAAACGATTTAAAATATTTTTTTATAAGAGAAAACAAAATTAATTTATATATAATTTTCTTCAATGTGTAAAAATATTGAAGTGTCTAAATAGCGTTTAAAAGGAAATTATAATTTTATAATTATATCATGGCAAATTTAAATTGAAAAACATTTTTCGGGCCACATATTTAAGAAAAAATTCTAATTCAAAACCGATCCGTTTATACCCACAAATATTCTAGAATTCCACAAAATAATGAAAGTAATATCAGACCAGCTTTATTGGCAATTTTTTGTGACCTGAGCACAGCCGTAACCAAAGAGGGGCTATAGCCCCCCCCCACCAAGGATTTTTGAGCATTTAAGTGTAGGTCGTTAGCAATTTTAATAAATTGCCATATATTGTCTTATTCCCATGTATAGCCCCCCAAACCTAAAATCCTGGTTACGGCACTGCTTCTGAGGTTTATAAAGATAACATTATGTGTGGCGATATAATAGTTTTGTACAGTGCGGTCTCTCAGTTGTAAAGAAAGCAAACATAAAGCTATACATGACCATAAATTAATGACCTATTAATACAGGTGTTAACAGGTATCAAATTTCAATATATATTAATTATTCATTTTTTAGCTTATTAAAGGGAGAAATGTTCACAGGCTATGAACATTTTGCTTTGTTAACAACTGAGAGACCGCACTGGTTTTGAAGAAAAACACAGTAAAGATTATATAACTTTAATACAGAGTGTCTCATAATTATGTATCAGAAAGTAAACATTTATTATTGCAATACTACTGATTATTTTTAAATAAATATTTTTTATAATAAAGAAGAATAGTGGGAGTATTGTTCTATGTCATGATATTTTTATTCAAATGATTTTTAGTGAGGCTGTAGTTTATTTTGTTAGAGTGATATTTAGCAACGTCTTTAAGTAATGTCACTCTTTGTGTTGGGCTTACCATGAGATGTGTTGTCCAAAACTTAACAATTGACTCAAGTTAACAAAGGGGAAGGTGTATTAAGACATTGTACGTGGGTAAGGCCTCTTTTAATAATCAATCTAAAGAGTCCTAAAGTTCGAACCTACAGTCACTAAGTGGACTGTGCAAACTTATGAATAAATTAAGTTTCGGGACTTTAGCGAACTGAAATATCTTGCGAGCGGACACACGGGCAGAAAATTTTTTAATAATATAGATAACGCGTCAAACTTATGATAATAATTGTCATACATTATTATACTATAAGAAAACAACTCTAAACAAATAATAAGGAAACATAAAATAAAGATATCTTAGTGTTAAGGAAACAAAACAATATTTATTAGATATAAAAACTTATGTATAAAAATTCATTAGATTGCATTATTTGAGTATTATTGAAAAGATATAACTCCAACCTTAATTTATTTTAATATTTTTGATAGTACTGATAAATGCCTTTAATTATTTTATATTGAAAACAGAAAATTCTTGACATTATTCAACAACCTTCTGTGCAACCAAATAATAAGCTATTTTTAATTTGATGGTCAAATATGTCGATACCTGTTTCAAGCGAAGCTAAAAGTCTGTGGAAGGAGTTTTATGATGAAAGTAATGAAAAAACAGAAGTTAATGATGAATTAGAATCACCACAATCTCAAGCATCACATTTCAAAAATGCATTCAACGAACAAAATTGTATCGGAAGTGGAAGATTTGGTCAAGTATTTCGAGTACAGAATAAATATGACGACAAAGAATATGCAGTCAAGAAATTGTTAATTTCAGGTAATGGAAATTTTGAGTTACATTTTGTTTTGTACATGTTTTTAATTACAGTAGTATCTCGTTAGGGTGAACCCCTTTATAGTGAATCCTCAATATAATGAATGATATTTTTGTTTCAATTTGGTGCACATACAACTAATATTAAAAATGCCTTTTTATAATGAATACATATGTCAGGTCCCCAAGATTCATTATAAAGAGGTACTACTGTATTATTAAAATTACGAGATATAGTTTATAAGTATTTAATGATATATAGTTAAGTATTAAATATAACCGAATTTTTTAGGTAATTATAATATTGAAATAATGTTAAAAGAAGTGAAATTGTGGGCCAATTTAGATGACAATAACTATATTGTTCGCTGTAAGTCTTCATGGATTGAATGTGGAGATTGTAAGATTGATAATGAACATAAATATGAAACTTTAACAAATCATAGAATATTTTATATCCAAATGGAATTGTGTTCAATGACAGTAAGAGAAGCTCTCAATAATTATATAAACAAAGAATTAGATCAAAGCCATGAAAAAGGAGTCACACTTATTGGTGCTTATATTGCAACCCAATTATTTTCACAAATCCTATCGGGTGTGCATTATTTGCATTCACAAAAGCCATCGATAATACACAGAGATCTAAATTTGAGTAATGTTTTGATAACACATCAGTATTGCATTAAAATCTGTTATAACTTTGGTTTGCCTACAATTCAAGGCAATAAATATGTGGACAATTCTGATGTAAAAATTAATGACAAAAATAACTTTAAAAACCATGAAATTGATGGATATATGTCCACTAAAATAAAGAATGTAAAGTATGACATATCGGTTGACATGTATTGTTTAGGTGTCATTCTGTGTGAACTCTATTGCATTAAGATAGAAGATTTGAAAAGTTTTCGTGAAACTATTGAGAGAGACCTCAGGTATTATCCCATTCGACAAATCAAAGTAATGCACAAATTATTACAAGAATGGGCTTTTAAGCGACCAAATTGTGATCAACTATTGAGAGGCAAACATGAATGGGCTGTAAGTTTTAATGACATAAAATCAACATATAATTTACGAAAATTTCTCTATCACTGGTTTAAAACACAATTTACTAGAACTGATGCTGAAAATAAACCACAAGCAGTAAGTTCTGCTGAAATTCTAATCAGAAGCATAGAAGAATGTATTTGTGTAAACTTGAAAAATAAATGTTTACGCGAAGGCTATGATATCAACACATACTTCAATGAGTTCTACAAATTGAGAAATGCTCTCAATAGTAATGTTCAGTCAATTGGCGAAAGTTCTAATATTATAAATAATGACTTAAAGAAAATTATTTTGAATATTGTTGTGCAAGCGTTGATTATATGCGAAGATTTTGAAGATTTGTGTTATTTTATTGAGAGAGAACTCAATGAAAATTTTCCCAATCATTGGCACTGCTTTTTATCAACTTATCATAAAAATTATAACTTTATTAATTGGTTCGATTGTCCCTATTATACAATCGCATTTAATGGTAAACCACTTGAGGGCATGGAAATTATAATTATAAGTACACCAATTATTGGTAAGTCAAGTGAATCGTTAGCTGAAAAAACAAAGTTAATAAGGAATACTTTAAATGAAGAAATGACAGAAAGAGTGAATTTGTTATTGTTAAAAATATTAGATCAATTCCAATACAATTATAGTTCAATACCAGAAATACAAACACAATTAAACAAACGTCTTAATAAAGTTTTTCCGAATGAGAATTGGAATTGTTATATTTCTCAAAATGAATTGATATCAGTTCACTTTACATCTTCTATCGCTGATATGTATTTTGCGATAAGAATTAATAATTTTTGCATTTTAATTGTCAACAAATATCTAGAAAATGAAAAGTATAATAATGATTATTTTCCCCATATGGCTTCTTATGACAAATTTGCTCTTGAGTACATGTTTTGGCCACAGTTTATTGATAGTGATATTGTAATTAAACAATTCCAATTGAATGATGAAAAGACAGGTATCATTCGTGTATTTGCTGATTTGAAACACACCCAAAAAAATTATATATGTTATAACACTTATAAATATTTTATAAATCTCTTATGGGTTAATGTTAATGATGATAAACTGTCTGATAATATTGTTTGCGGACAACTCACGCAAAAATTCTTTGGGAGATATCTTCGATCCAAAAGTGAGACTAAAGATGTGTTAAATAAATTGTTGGACTTTAAAATTAATGAAAACTATAGTAATGATCAAACAATAAAAATATTTTTAAAAGCTTTACAAAAATCTTTTGTGAACAGCATATTAATTGGTTTAACTGTTGAAGACCACAGTCAATTATTATTAGAGTTGCTATCATTTCTTTTAATTATAGCCAAAAAATATTTAAATGCGTCGAATTTAAAAACCATAGTAAACAAGAAAGGTGAAACTTTAGAGATATGTGTATTACTTCAGGCATTTAATTATTACTTTAAATTTAATAATTTCAGTGATTTCACTGAATTAATCGCATCTCAAATGATTGATAAATATTTGCTCCTATTAAGTTCAAACGATGACAACATTTGCTATTATGGTATCAAAGCTTTCCAAAAATTTCTTATGCATTGCAACAAATGTCAAAAGAAATGTGCTGAAACAGATATTTTTGATAAAATCCTGGCATTAATTAAACCTAGCAATTCATTATCAATAATTGATGGTGCCACTTCACTTCTCAATTATTTGGTCACATTTTTAATTCGAAACAAAATAAAACTGTGTATTGAGAAATATAATATCGTAACTGTTGTTAATTCACTTATAGATCACCCTAAAAATGAAATTGTTTGGTGTGTTATTAATTTGATATCATGGCTAACAATGAATGATTCAAACGAATTAATTATTGAAAGTGGAATTATATCAAAAATAATGCAATTATTATTACATGAAAACAAACAAATTCTAGAGAATACAATACAATTTTTTAATGTAATTACAAGTTACTATATAACCAATAATAGATCTTTGTCGGCAGTAGAACCGCGCTGGTATAGGCAAGCTCCAATCAAAACGCTTCGTTTGCCTGACGTAGGCGTAACGAAGCGTTTTG
>JAQGCH010003395.1:0-10686 GCA_034699485.1 Nanhermannia elegantula
TAAGTCGTAATACAAATGCTATTATTTTTGTAAACCATTTAAACACTTATTTATAATGTCATCAAATTTTGGAGAAATGATTACTTAATTGAGATTTAATTGTAAACAAACACTTAAACACATAACTTATATAATGATTGAATTAAAAAATATTATTAATAATTATATTGATTAACAAATAAATGGTGTAATCGATGGCCAGCAGTGATGTTGAGGTTCTGTTCAAGAAAGGAAAGCGAACTTCAGCTGCTTTTATACATTCGGAATGTCTTCAGTTTATTAATTCATCAAAATGTGAACTCAAAATGTTGTCCCAAATTAGTGACGTTCTGTTCGATGTGAGAAAATCGATCGCAGATTGGGATACCATTGATTGGATCAAATGGATTGTGTCCGCCGGACAAACACCTGACGAGTTCACACAGAATGGTATCAATTGAGTGATCATTTCTTTTGGTTATTTATTAGTCTTTTATCTAAATCTAAATTTTGTATCAATTTATTTGAATTGCAATTAATTACATATGAATTGACTGAATATAACCCATATTTTGAGTGTTAATACAGTTTTATTATTGAACTTATTTTAATACTTTATTTATATTAATATCACTTTAATGACTGTTTAATAGATGTTTCCTTTAATGGTTTGATTGGCTTTTAATTTTGATTTAATATTTAATCTAATATTTAATCCTTTAATTATTTAGTGATTGAATATATTGAATAACTGTATCAATTATTTACTAATAAACAGTTTATTATTGATATAAAATGTTTTTGTTTTACTTAAATTTTCTCAGTGAAGCGTTACGACAATGCGACCAAATGTGGTCTGGTGTGGACCGCAAACTTCGTCGCCTACCGCTGTCGTACGTGTGGAATATCTCCCTGTATGTCATTGTGTGCCGAGTGCTTCAAGAAAGGCAATCATGAAGGACATGACTTTAATATGTTTCGAAGTCAAGCAGGCGGTGCCTGTGATTGTGGAGACGATAGTGTTATGAAGGTATCAATTCATACAACGACAACAATTTATGTAATTCTAATACAAAACTAATATTTAATTATCTATAGGAACAGGGATTTTGTGTACATCACGGCAGTAAAGCTCAGTCTGATATACCTATTGCACCACCAGATCTGTTATGTGTTGCCAGAGCTATAATGCCCAGAATTATCCACAGATTGATTGTACACTTGCGTAAAAATAATATCGACGGTAAGGATAAGAAGTCTATGAGTTTTACTTTTGAGAAATAAGTAACTATTGCTTTGGCTTGAGTTGCGATTATGCGGACACTAAATATAGATTTATATGTTTTGGTTTTTAATTAAAAGTTTTACCTCACGCTTACTTAAAAATACAGATTATCTGCTATATTAAAATATAACATCTCTTAAAAGTTGTCTATATTTCTGAATTGCATAACTCAATCGTATCCGCAGTTTCTAAAAGTTATTTTAAAGTGATATAAAAGACTTGTTTTGTTAAACACAGACTCAAAGACCCGTTTGATTACTAACCTTGAAATACTCCCACATTCTTTGATTTCATTTCAATTCTTTTATTGAATTAATTAGTGTTTTATATTAATACATAATTTTTATACTTTTCCAATAGCTATCGAAGAAGCAGATGTTTATATCAAGGATTTGTTACTAAAAATGACAGAAATGGGCGCAGCCATGAGAACCATATTAAGTGATACGTTAACTAATCCTAATTCATATTCTAGTCTTGCAAATGGTATGACTATTGAAATTACTTGTAATTCTTGGGATGTCATAAACACTTGGGATTAAATTCTTTAGTAGTTTTACTCATTTATTTCATTTAACTTTTTTTGACCTTTTTATACAAATTTATACAGTTTTAATGCTTTTTCAAATTTTAAAAAAAGTTAAAACTTAAGTAATTTTGAATACAATTCAATTCATGCATAATATAGTTAATAAGTCTTTAAATTTATTAAAAGCAGTTAAACTTAATTTTGAACAAACAAATTGATCCGCAGCACAGCTAACAAATGTTAACTTTGTTTTCATGCTATATAAATAATATTCAATGATTTAATTCTAATATATGTTTTTGAAACTTATTTTTATAAAGCCTGCGATAGTAAAGATTTAGAAATAGCTGATGTGGTCCGTGAAAGAATTGATAATTACATACGAGCCAAGCGCGCAATGCCTCACTTCAAAATACCTGTTGATTCTGACGAATTCAGATTAGTTTCAGGTAATTATGCACTCAATAAATACTGAATACCCGTATATTGTTTTTTGGTGAACATAAAAGTTAATTTGATTATTATTAAACAGATATCGTTTCGTTTCAAAATGAATTAATACATAATAGTTTTCTCGAAGAATTGTTATTTTGGACTATAGTTTATGAATTTCCACAAAAATTGGTTTGTTTTTTGTTAAATATGTTACCCGATGAGAAATATAAGGTACTTATGTTTAATTAATATTTTCTATTAAGTCAATAATAATATTTTGTCATATTTAGGAAGCATTTGCCGAAACTTTTGTATACCATTACAGTCGTATAAGTATTATGTTATGCCAATCAAGAAGTAATGACAGAAATTCTCGCACTAAGGACAACATTCATGAAATACTTTCTAATTGTGTGGTTCACGTTAGCGTTCAATTGTTCAGTAATGAAGAATTAGCCGCAAAATTATGTGAAAAAACTCGATTACTTTATGTGATTGTTATCAGTTTGAAATATCCAATAGAAGGCTGTGCTGATGAAGACGGCATTTCTGGTATATTGATGTCTAATCCAATGCAAGACCCAAAGAAAAATGCACACAATGTTGTGCGATGTGATCATCAAATTCTTAAAGAGCACTGGTATTGGCCTATTGTTAGTGATCTTAATAATGTATTAACTCATAAACCTGTGGCTCAAATGTTCATGAATGACTGCGCTCTTCTTGACTTTTGGCTCGAATTAATTATGGCTTTTCAGGGAATGAATTTAAATCAGAGAGAATTGAGTGAACACATAGAGTATGAAAATAATGCTTATTATTCCGCATTTTCAGCTGAACTTGAGATTTGTGCGACTCCTATGTGGACATTGATCTGCCATTTGAAAGATTCTGATTCTGCAGAACAGTCCATCCAAATAATAAAACATGTGATGCATTGGTTGGAGACATGGTTTGAATTGATAGCTTTCGAAAAGGACGATATACCGAATCCCATGCAATCAACTTTTCATATCCCACTTCATAGATATTTTTCAGTGTTTGTTCAGCACTCGGTTTGCGTTCAAAATGTTTCTTTAAGTGAGATTTTGCCTTCTGATGACGTTCTCAAACAACTATTAGCTCATCCGTTGCAGACTTTAGTTTCTTTCTATGAAATTCTCTGTGGACTTTGGGTCAGAATAAAGTTATTCTCTAAATAATTAGATTTTAAATTAAAATGCATTCTATTTTCACTTTTTAAAGGTAAGAAACGGTTTGCAAATCAAAGGTCAAGCCATGACATACATTCAGTGCCATTTCTGCAATTCAATGATAGACTCAGATTTGTTTCTTATCCAACAAGTGGCCACTCATGTAGACTCTGATTGGTTCATACAAACTGTGTTCGAAAGGTTCACTTTTTTATTCTTATTTGCATTAAATTAAACATTTAAACAAATGTTAATAAAATCCTTTTTCTAATAGATTTCATGTTTGGGACTGTCTATCGTTGGCATACAATGATATCAGTCTTTATAAAGGATTCTTAGAATCAGATCAGATAATGCCTATGCTCGAGGCAGCGCTCACTCATATCGCAACTCTTCTATCAGTTCACAACAATTTAGGAATGACTGAAGAACAGGTGACGCGCAAAGAAATGGTAGCTTTACTAGCGATGGGGGACAAGACTCACTCCCGACTGATGAGTGATTTGCCAGAAAAATGTGGTACTCAGGCCTCACAAAATACTTATTTTGAATTAACTCTCAGTAAAATCGCTGAATTTAAATCACCAAATGTTGAATCGGGCGGCAGTTTAGGTACCATTTGAATGCATTTGAGAATTAATCCAAAACTAATTTTAATGTTTAATTAAAAATGCAGTTGAGGGACAATTCTATCCAAAAGCTGAAATCTGGGCCAATGAATACGATCCCATACATGTCTTACTCAGAGCTGTTCACAGAAGAGATTATCAGTCATCGATGGATAGATTCGCACATTTGTAATGCAGAACTGAAATAACAACGTATACATTATTTTAATTAAAACTGTTGTTTTTATTATTAGTGCCCGACAAAGCGGAAAGTTCAAGTCCACTTCTCAGCCGTGGCCCCCATTTCATATCCCACCACCTGTTGATAGTAACAAATTTGTTGACCCCAGAAAATTATTGCACAGCAAAGTATTGCACGGAATTATATTTTCAATACTATATAAAGTTAGTCATGAAAACTCTCTATTAATTTAAAATATATTTTTCAATTAATAGTTCGTATTTTGTCACTTACAGGCAGTTTATTTTCACGAAATTCCTGACCAAATCCTAGCGTTGACAATATATTTAATAGATATGGCGATTAGATTTCCGTCTCCTGTTTCTAATATGGATCCATCGGTCTGTCCTGTGCCTAATGAAGTGAATGATCTGAATTTCACTGAATGGTTTCCATCGAATTGGATTATGTCTAGTCTCATAACTCCAGTCAAAAACGTAAAACTGCCCGAAAGGCGTCCATCACTTGACGGAGCAGTTGAAGAGATGGAAGTCGATGAAGAATCATCTGATACTCATGAAGATGATGACGAATATATGAGTGATGAAGACGAACAGCCCTATGAAGTGCACAGTCCGGCCACGAGTGAAGCCGGAGAAGGAAGGAGTTTAGAGTCGTCGATACAAAGACCTCAATTGCCGAGTGTCACAGTTCCGCTCGCATTACTTCCTCCGCCAAATACCAACACTACTCCTGAGAGAGCATTAGTTCCTCTATCATTAGAGAATAGACAAATTGAATCCACTAATGGTAACAATAGCTTAACTCAAGTCAATACTATCTCTACTTCTCTGTCATCAAACTCTCAATTGAATCAAAGTTATTCGATGTCAACTTCAAGACCACCACTGCCAAGTAGTCAAAGTGATAGTATAGTCACCACTTCAGCAAATAATGATGAGATGTCAGTCATCGCCTCATCGATAGGTCCCGCGAGACTGCGCTCTCGTAATCATAGGTTAAGACCTGTTCGACCTAATGATCAAAGAGTATTACTTTGCAATAGAAGACGACACGGAAGAGTCTTTGAATCTGACAGTCAAACCACTCAAATGGAATGCAGTTCTACACAAGCGAATCGTCCAAATCAACCACATTTGGTTGTTAGTGAACTAATGAAAGCACTTCCGCCTTCTTCGGGACATTTGCTTCCGATAAATGAAACTATTATTTCATTGTTACTGAGACTTCACTCTAAACTGAGTGGAAGTCCAGATTCATATAAACCAACAAAAACAGATCAGTTGAATGAAAGCCGTATCGGTGACGGACCCTTTTTTATTGAACAATTACTCAATCAATTCATTCAATTAAATATTAGTGGAGAAGAAATAATTAATGAACTCAGAAACAAAATATGGGCTCAGCACACATCTAATGCACAGAATTCAGGAAATTCTTCGCCTAAAAGTGAGGAAATGGATCGCGAAGAGCGCCGACGAAGAGCTAAAGAAAGACAACAGAAACTGATGGAAGAATTTGCTTCTAAACAAAAAGCATTTATGAAGAACTTGGAGGCGGAGATCAATTCTAATCTATCAGATTATAATTCTTCTCAAACCAAATCATCTCTAGACTCGAGTCCTTTTCTATTGCTATCTAAAGAATATGAATGTGTGATATGTGGACAAAGCGGTCCCACAACTAATGAGAAATTGTTCGGACAGGTAGTGCTCTTACAGTCGACCAGTGTTTTGGGTCATTCGACAGTTGATAACAACAGTAAACCATTAAAAATAGCCAATTCTGAAGAAGAAGTGATGAGTTTGCAGCACATGAACACGTTTGCGAAGTTTATGGAGGAGAGAATCGATGAGTTCGACAGATATTTCGATCGAAATTCATGGCTCAACTCATTCAATATTGGATGGGTTGGAGGCGTTCACGTCCAGTCTTGCGGCCATTATCTGCATATTGATTGCCATAAATCATATATGCAATCACTTCGTGGCGCACAACAGGTTCAAAATAGGTTTGGTATTGAACAGGGAGAGTACTCATGTCCCTTATGTCGACAATTGGCTAATTCTGTTCTACCAATCAATCCAAGTATGGGTGAAATCGGAGCTATTGTTAAGTGTCGTCCAAATGACATGACTGCTGTCGCACATGAAATATTTGATCTCTTGTCCAACGTATCACATCCTGATTCAGAATTTCTAAAATTATTGGGAAACGCAATCGAAGACTTAACTAAAGCAACGGGTCCTCAGTTTAGGAATATTAGAGTTACGCCCAGTCCTCAAAGTTTATTTTTATTCTTATGTTCCATCGCAAGAACTAATTTAGAATCTGATTTACTTATCAAAAGAAGTAAAAGCATTCCCTGTGGCGCCAAAAAGTCATGTTTTGGTGAGTTTTAGAAAAGATTTATTTATTATAAATTTGTTGTCATATGATTTACTGGTTTTTTTGGTTTCAGTGCCTTTGTTTCATGTGTTGGCATTAAATGCTAAAGTGGTTATATCTGCTCCTTATGACAATTTGTGGTCTCAATTAACTGGTTTGACATTAGAAGATCAGAATCTAAGTTTGACTACAATAGAAAAAGAAGTTCCGCTATTTCTTAAAGATGTTTCAGCTCTTTTAATACAAATCTTTTATGCTTTACCACTAAATGTGGACAAAGGTTTGATTTATTTATTTTATGACAAATTTTTAATTACTTGGATTTTATGATTAATAATGAATTACAATTTTATAGCCTATTTCACAACAGTAGTCCAGACATTATTTAATCTAAATTTGATTCAAGCGTTGGCACAAATATCTTGTCTGATGACTGAAACCCAACGAATGCATCTGAAAGAGCTTTCATTGAAAAGTGCCAATGATTTTAATGATTTAAAATTATTAACCGGTTTTATAATTGACACTTTAGAACACAGTTCTTTATATTTTAATCTCGATGATGACGATTGCCTTTCTGTAAGATTTCAAATAATTTAAATTTAATATAAATTAATTGTTTTTAATTTGAAAGCAAAATAAATTTTGGACAACTTCTGAACTAAGAGAAGGCGTAATCAACATATGTCTTCCATTTTTGCGATTGGCGGCAATGCTTGGACATCATCTTTATTCTGAACCATTTCCCACATTAGTTGAAGACATTAACCAAGAATTTGATATTTTAACTCAATATTTATGTTTGGGTTCACAATCGCTCAATAATACAAATATTATTGATAGGAATTCAGTAATTAATTCATTGAACTGGACGTGTGAACAACCGAAACAATTGATTCAAACCTGGAGTCAGGAATATATTAGCTTTGCTTCAAAATCATTAATAGCAGCGCAGGTATGAATCTGTTAATTATTTTCATTATAAATCTTTAAAATCTAATTCCATTCTTATTATTACAAAATTAGAAGCTTTTATGCAATTCTCCAATGATTTGGAAAAGACCTTCTCTTCTAAGGTTACCACCAGTTTATGATCAATTATTCATGTTTTACCATCAAAGACAGTGTAGAGTATGCGTCAAAGTACCAAAAGATCCATCAATTTGTCTGATTTGTGGTGCTTTAGTTTGTATGAGAGAAAGTTGTTGTCGAACTGAATCAGGTTTCGAAGCCGTAGCTGTGAGTTATATATTATAATTATATAAAACTTTATTTAATATAATTTTTTAAATCGATAGCATTCTAATACATGCGGTGCCGGGACTGCAATCTATTTGGGATGTAATTCATCAACAGTTATTGTGATCAGAGGAAAGCGCGCCTGTGTTTGGGGTTCTGTTTATTTGGATGGATTCGGAGAAGAAGACAAAGATCTTAAGTATTTATTATTTAAACAAAAGATTTGATATTTTTCTAAATTTACTCATATTTACAGACGCGGTAAACCTCTTTACTTAAGTGATGAAAGATATTGGCTTTTAGAGCAGCAGTGGTTGACTCATAGTTTCGAACACACAAACAAGCGATGGGTCTATCATAAGGACACACTATGATAGCTGTACAAATTCAAATCTACTTTGTATTTAATATTTAGAAATATCAATCAATTTAAACTTAATAATAGGTTTTTAATAAAATTTAAATTTTAGATCAAAATAATAACTAAATTTTCTTTGACTTAAAAAGTTAAGCAATAAATAGGTATCTCTTTCATGGACAACAGCTAAACAAACATATAAACATATAGTCGTTCCAAAGAATCACTTCCAGAGTTATGGGTGGTTTGTCACAACAGTCATAACTAGGGGTGGGCAGAGGGGGCTATAGCTTCCACCAAAAATTTTTAAACATTTAAGTGCAAATCTGCAGGAATTCTAAAATTGCCATATTTTGGATTTTTTTCTATGTATAGCCCCCAAACATAAAATCCTGGTTACTGCACTGTTTGTTGCCCTTAACATTATTTAATTTTTATAATTTTTTTTTGATTGAATCATTGGTTGGCACGTACTATAACTTTTGACCTGAGAGACGAAACTGCTCAACAGTATCAATAGACACTATAAGTTAATTGATTCAGAAAAACGATGAGAATTTTAAAATTCTGGTCAATACAAACAAAAGTACGTGTGTAGTCAACGATACGAGTATTTTGTTTGTCCTAAAATCTAAGTATAGGACAGCGCATAAAAATTTAAAACCTTAAAATAATTGAGTGTAGCCTACGATTCATTCATCCGAATGGCTTATCACTGGTGTCAAATTGAAGCATTCGTAATGGGTATCACCACTAAAGATCGAATACAAAAATGCCGAAATTATTTAATTTCTTAGATTTTTTCAAGAAGGAGAAGAAAGGTGTCGGACTGATGATCGAAGGGTCGTGAGTTCGAACCCCGGATTCGAAGCGGTTTTTCTGTTAGCCACATATTCATTGTTTTATAACAACCCTATGGCCCTCAGCGTTCGCCCACAGCCGACACTGGGTTATCCCTGTTAAAATCTCACTGGTTTGCAATATGGGCTTTTTCAGTGCAATTATACTTTCGGGCAATCTTTGACAGTAAAATGTTTAGGCTTTCGATTTTGTTTTATATAAAATGTGAAAACCCGTTCGGGCAATAACTTTAGTTTTGAAGCCATAAAAGCCATAAAAGCCATAATTAACGCAAAATAAATTGTAAACAAATATAAATTATATTAATTATAGCCTAATATAACCTTCAAAATGACATGTCATTCAATAAAAAATATTTATTCTGAGTTACAGTTTTCATGCGATAAACTTATTCTCATTTTTATGGGCCCGTTATAACAATTTGAATCTTTTCACATTTACTGTAACCTTTATAATGCCCTTTACAAGTATTGTATTCACAATTATATCAGATATATTTTTTTCTTATTTAGTAAAATAATGTTTGGCCGCTATAACATTTGCTATTAATTCAATTATCAAATTATTGTTTTCTTTTTCGAAACGCAAAATATAGAAATTCCATAAGTAAACCGATAAAAGTGATATACAATGATCATAACGATAGTGAATATCAAATTAATTAATATTAGAATAAGTGCTTTGTCTGCGAGTAAAGCGAATGAATAGAATTAAACCAATAAAGTTATTTATGATTGAAAATACCGGTAATGCCAACTACAGTAAAAAGTATTCATAACTTACATATGATTATCAAAATTGAAATCAATGACCAAAGCGCTAGGTTTGCAACAGTTGCCAAAGTTCAGAACTTGAATAAGAAATCATTTTTATGAATTGATATAACGGAACATTAATTTCTGGAATCATTGATACCATGAATGCCAATAAAACCGATGCATTAGATCTGCTTATTATCAAAAGTAAACCCAAAACTTTAATGAGAATAAAGTTAAAATTTGATGCAAATCTAATCCATTTATTTTCATTCGAAAGTTAAAATTTTATGCTTCTGTAGATGCCCTCAAGTGAAACGTTTCTGACTAATTGCACAAATTGTCTTAAATTTGTAGGAATGGTGTAAAACAATTGTATTAAATCACGAAATTTGTCCATATTTTGATACCGTTTGAGTTGTTTTAAAGGAAAAGCTTTTAAACAATAAAATAAATTGATCGGTCGATTTGTTAAATGAGGCTTAAGCTCGCAGTAACTGACCTTTCATTATTGCCAAACCTTATCTGAACTTTTTATGCCATTAATATTCCTAAATTAAGGCATGATTTCTGATTCTAACTCTTTGACAATTACATTAACTTTAATTACAAGTATATTTACATTTTATTGTTTTGAATAACGCTCAGAATAACTTACAATGGAAGGACTTTAGTGAGTTTTGGATGTATTCATTTTTTTAATCAGAATTTTAAGAAAACTAAAAAATAAGGTTATCTATTCGAAAATTCGATTCAATTGGAGCATTTAACATGCTCAATTTTATCATTTTAAAATTCTTTAATTGACAACATTATTCTAAATGACTCCAGAATGGTCTGACCAATGCCTCAAG
>JAQGCH010003396.1:0-10684 GCA_034699485.1 Nanhermannia elegantula
CTGATTGGTCGACTAATGAATACAGATTTTGTGTTTGTGTTTCGAAATCCCGATAAGTCATCGCTGGCTTTGGTGTGTTTCGTGAAGACTTCATTTGCAGACTTTGGGCAGAAGTTTATGTTTTAAATGATTTTCAATTTTAATAATTTTTTAAAATGATTAACAAAACATATTTTTGCATTGTTTAAAAATTTATATTAAAAAATATTTATTATTGTTATATTTTTTTGATTAAAGTTTTGAATAATATAAACAACGGGCGGATAATAACCAAGTGCTTATTTGCTTAAAAAGAGCGATTCGGTTTAATGCTTGCTTATTTCTTACAAATAAGTATTATGAGTTTGGTGCTTATTTAGACATTTTTAAAAGTTTTTCTAAGAAAAAACCTATTATCACTTGTTATTCGCTATTTTTAAGAAATTAATTTCTATTTAGATAAATATTTTGGGTGTATTTACTGGTACTTTCAAATTTTTATCATACTATTTAAAAATAATGTCAATCATTCAATAATGTCATTAACATTCAATTGATATTGTAGTGCATCTAATCTATATTATTAAAAAAATTGTATCAGACTGTGTATGTCGCAAAAAATACAAACTGTATGACATGTTAATAAAAATGTGACAAAATCACAATAAAAAATTACATTTAAAATAAATACCAGATTCCAATGCGACAAGAACTTCCACAGGCCTGCGAAGCCTGACTGAGGAGTACTATGAAGTTATTTTGGCTTAATGTGAATTAGTGAAGGAAAAGTTAGAAAATTTCAAACCCATACGCAAGATTTTCCAACCCCAATTTCAAAATTTTATCAGTGTTTTTGTCTCACAAATATTTTATTGGGATTTAATTAAAATATTATTGAGATTTATTAAAATTGAAACCCCTTTTGACTACAGTGTTGCTTTCAATGTATTTAATATAAAAATGTCAATAACAAGTTTTTTCAATAGTTATTATTAAGTCATGTGTTAAATGTTTTGAAATTTTAAAAGATATGCGATGTAGTAAAGAAAAAGTTAGAAAATATCAAACCCATGCCCACCCATATCCATCAATCTCTAAACCCAAACCCAAGATTGTTGGGTTTGGGATTCAACTTTCCTGATTTTAAGAAATGATTCCAAAAAATTAATTAATAACATTTTCAGCAGATAAGTATCATATTTGTTATCTAACATTGAATAATATAAATATTTATATTGCTAAAAAAATAATTTCATTGTGTCAAACTATGGCCGGCTTTTGGCCATAATTTTTAGAACTGGACGAAACTCTTAAGAAAAAACGTTTAATAACCGTGAATTACTTCACTTTAGCTTTTTGTATCAATATTTCAGTTAATTTTCAATGAAATTTTATTTATTTATCTTATAGTTCACTTTAATAAAAAGCAATTTATAAATATTTTGAGGTGAGAGACTTCAACATCTGTCTGTAAAATTGTATATACATTCTATATCACTAAAATGTCAATTTAATAGGAAACAAACTATATACAGTAGACTCTCGTTATAGTGAACGACCAAATGCAAGAGAAATCCGTTCACTATATCTCTAGTTCACTATATCGGGAGTCAATGCTATAACATTGTCGGGTATAGCGAACCAAACTAGTGGTCTAAAACTGTTCACTATAGGGAGAGATTCACTATATCCGACTTCACTATAACGAGAGTCTATTGTAGCTTATTTTCTTGCTTTTACTTTTTATTTCTTAATGGAATCTTTATCATAATATAATCTTTTGTATTAATTTTCAATAAAGTAATAATTTGAGTTTCACTATCACTTAATTCATTTTCGATTTGAGAAATTTTAGCATTAATTTAAAAGTATATCATATTAACATCGCGTTTACTTGTGTTTCATAAGAAATGCTTTATTATATGTTTAGTTATAAAATATTGCATAATATTTTACACATTAAAGTTTGAAATGCATTTACTGCATACCAGAATGCGATAAACATATAATTTATGAAAAATTATTGCTTTAAATGCTTAAATGTTTAAGTGTTAAGTTGAGATATTTTCGATTTCGAGCTTTTTTTCGGGTCGCTCTTACCAGCCCGACCCGCCCGATTTTCTCAGCCCTCCGGCCCGGCCCGCCCGGACCCGAACGAGCCCGATGCTCTCCTCTAATGTTAGCCTATCTGTGTGTTTGTGATTCAGCAGTAATGTAACGAAAATTTTGCAATTAGATTAAGATTTTTGTCACAAAAAAAAGTTCAAAAAGTCACTGTATAGACCATAACAATACTTTTTAAGTTTTAGAATTAAATAAATTTTTTAACGTTATAATTATATTATATTAACGTTCAGATTATAAAGTTAACGGGTGGCTAAAAGTATTTGCATTCATTTCAATTGCCATTTGCTCGGGTTTAATAATAGATAAATACATGAAAATTTTAATTTAAAAACTACATTATATACCAAATTAAATGGTATTTGTGTGCGACGGCTAAAATTGTTCCTTCTGCACATTTACGGATCCGCTTTCAGACACTCACAAATCTAGTCGTGACAATCTTCGGGTCAACTTTATTAATACTGTGCCTAATTATAATTTCGAGTTGTTTAGTGTTTTACGCTTTCCAACCATTTTTGCAAACGAGCCCATAAACATATCTAAAAAATTATTCGATTGTCGGAATTGCGGGACATTTGTTTTAATTGCGATATTTGTATAACAAAGTTATAACATAGAAAGTAATGATAAAGAAATGAACAAATGTGTTACAGCCACAATTTTGTGATTTCAATAATATTCATGTGAGATTTCTTCGTGTGTTTCTTAATATGTCTCTTCCCTAAACAATATCTGATCATTTTTGTGGGCAATTCTAATTTTTGAGCAATGTTTGATAGACTTTTGCAATTAAAACATTAATGCTTTTCACTAGAATTTAAAAAATTCTTAAATTTCTTGATATTTCTCTTTTTTAATAATAAATTTAAAATATCTGACTATTTATTTGAGTGCAATTATACTTTTGGCAATGTTTGACAGTAAAACATTTAAACCTTTGAAATGTTACGACCCGAAAACGCAGTACCTCTTGTTTAAAAGTCATAATTAGCACAAAATTAATTTTAAATAAATACAAATCATATCGATTAAAGCCTAATATGTGCCTTCAAAATGACATTCAATGAAAAATATTTATTCTGAGTTACAGTTTCATGCGATAAAATTTGTGCAAATATTTTTTGCCACCCCATTATAATGATTTGCAAAGCAACAGACTCTCTTGTATTTCTCATAAAATTAATAAAATTTGCTTAAAATATAGAAATTGATTAAAGAGGAATTATCGAACACTTAATTATAATCCTTAAGCATACAAAGAATATTTGCATTCAATTATTTTTGCTTTTGAATATTGACTATAGAGAAACTTAGTGAAGATGATGCTTTAAGCATGCTACATCTAAACATGCTACATCTGGTATAAGTTGTAAAGCGTCGCGTTACGGCTCTTTTACCAACACTATCATTGATTTTTTGAGCTTAAATTAGAACAATCTCTGATGTATTTATATGTTTATATCTGATCTCAAAATACGTGAACAAAAAATCTTAAACTAAATTAATATTTATTTAAAACGAAATTATGGTGACTACTGAATTGTCTAAAAGTAAAAGTATATGTATTTTGGCAATAGTTGTTTGCTGTTTTGCTATTTTATGGCCTAAAATATTTTTACCTATGCTTCAATCGGCACTATCACTATCGAGCTCACAAACTGAAGATCATATCAGTGAGTAATAACTTGAGTAAAATCAATTTTCTAAAAAAATTGTTCACGAAAATCAATAAATTTTTATTTTTATTATAATAATAGATTATATGTTCATAAAGCAGATGCTGGTCTATACAGTAGATTAAAATAATGAATGTAAAAGCTCTTTTATATCTCACTAAATTTTTTTCCATAATACACAGTAGTAATAAATATAAATTAATATAAACTATAATTAGATCATTAAATATAAAAATAAAAATATAATCATTTTTTGTACACTAAGGAATTTATAAAATGTTTTTTATGGGATTTAAAGAAAAGATCTTAACATATATCTGATAAATGAGATTATAATAAAATTATCATAATTATGACGATTCAATAATTAATGTATGTGAATAACAAATAGATTAACCAATTAAAGAATTGAAAGCTCTGTTTTTCCTAACTTTTACATATTCTTATATAAATATTAACTAATTTGGAAATTAACAGTTTCTCTAATGTTTAATATTTAGTTTAATAAACATGAACTAAATTTGCAAAATAGCCTTCAATTTTTGCAAATGATTCACTTTCACACATAAATATTTGTGAAATTAAAAATTGAATGAAAATAACATTCAGAATAATTTGCGTAATGCTTTTTTTAATGGGTTTATTTCATGTGTTAATAGAATTTATTTTCTTCTAAGAAATCTATAAAATAAGAGTCGAAGAAAATAAGAAAAATGATATTTACAAACAAAATAATACTGATATCTGCGATGTTCATCTGTACCAGAACTTTACGAAGGAATAGCTGTAGACTATATAAAATCAGTGTTATATTTTACACAAACACACGCACAGTCTGACATAATTTTTAATAATACAGATTAATTAAAAATTGATTAAAACTTTAGTCAAATAAAAATATGAATTACTTAATAGCAGGTGTCAAACATTCTCCATCTATGTTACCGCCAAAAGTAAGAGAAGCTATGAAATTGTCTCGACCCGAAGAATTTCAGAAAGTGCCCGGAAGGGTATGTAATTGTTTAGTATTAATAAATAATCCACAAAATAATATTTGATACAAAGTTAATATAAATATAGTTTAAAACATCTTTAATAGCCTTTCCAAAGGGAAAGAGTTGTCGCTAATGAACAAATGAACAAAACGGGTGGTGTAATGGGATTTGCTATGCCCATCTATACTATAGGAATTGTTATATTCTTTTTATACACTATGTTTAAGGTAATTGTTTCATTTTTAATTATTATTTAGCTTTCATTGCAATGCATTTTATTTAATCTCAATATAATACTTCATTTATTATTATCATATTTACGATCCATCGAAAGATGGTTTTTAAGAAAGATGACGAACTAATATGTGAAGACGAAAGACCTAAAATTCCAGACTTTAAAATGGATCCGGAATACAGAAAATTTATTTTAAGCGACGAATACGACGAAAATGGTGTGAGAATTAAATCAATGGTAAACTCGAAGAAAAAGACGAAAAATGAGAAAAAGAATAATAAAAACATACAAAAAAGCGAAAAAATAGTTGAAGCGTATGGTAAAGACACAGGTATGAAAACTTATTTATTTATAGTAAAACTAACAATGAAACAGTGCATTCATGCACATCAGGTTAGCTATGATTTTAAACGTTGAAATAACACTATTTGGTAATAAAAATTTTATTTTGCATATAATAATTTTTATACTTAATGCTTACTCACACGAATTCAGATCAATTCACTCATTAACTTAGATTAAGCCTAAATTAATTGAATTGTTCAGCATTATTAGTGATGAGTTATAATAAATATTTTTAGTGCAAGTAAACTAAAGAGGAGTAGCATTTTAGACGATTTTTCTTACTGCAAAGAATGAATGTTTGAAATAAAAAACATTTTATAAGGACTATTACTTTTGAACCATATCAAAGAGTAAAATGTCTTAAAACATTCAATGATTTGGAAGAGAAAAAGGTCTAAAACCCTATCACTGTTTAGTTTACTAATTGTTAAAAGCTTACACTAATAATTACTATTCATCTGTCCATTAAACACAATTTTGTTTAAATGATTTGGTCGTTCTTAAAATATAGCAGATTTTATTGGTTAAAAATTTTTTAATAGTGTCGAAAAATCAATAAATATTCAGCAAATCTAATATGAGATACCAATGACACATCGCTATCACTATCTAAATAGAACATTGCAATTATTGCTAAAAATGTTAAGAATATCAAAAATAATCACTAAAGTATGATTAATCGGCTGTGTTAAAGAAGAGAACCAATTTCTAAATTAATATATTCGCTAAAGAGTAGATCAAAAGTTTCAAATGTCAAAACTTAAAGTTTAGTTATCAATAATTGAGCTCATCATTGAAATTAATTTAAATTATTAAAAAGAATATAATTAAATACATAATAACATAAAAATGCATATTAATTAAGACTTGCTTAAGACTAGGTTTACGGTTGAATCACGTATTTTTACTAGAATTAAATAATAGTTCAATTTGATTAAACTAAAAATGTTTTACTGATTAATTCCTTTTTTCAAAAATGATTGTCAAATGTTATCTTTTAATGTGTTGTTAAGTAAGAACTTAGCCGTTAGTAAATACACAATAATACGATCTCTTTATTACTTAAAACTATCCAATGCTAGAACTTTAACCTGTAGACCTGTAGTACATGACGCAATTTCTTGTACTTTATCTCGTAGAGGACATAAATATATTAATAATGCTTTATTTTGACATTTTTTCTAGTATTTTGTTGACATAGAATAGATCAGGGAATAGGAAATTGACTGAAAAATGGTTTATGTGATGATTTGAGGCTGAGTTAAATGTTCTATAAAAAGGCTTATAATTCATCATTTCCTCGATTCAATTATGAGACGAGAACTCCAACTAATGTTTTTGTAGTCATTTATTAATATCTTATAACTTTTACAGTAATTGAAAATAGCATTTATGGCAAAAATAACTTCTATTCGACAAATTTTTATTGCATTTATGGTAATACAAATCGCGCATTGAATTGTAAACCAATTCTGAGACAACGAAGAGCTTATTTGAGTCAAGAAAACACAAGTCCTCCTATTATTACAGTTCAATAATTCTATTTTAAAATTCAAATTCCTTTATATTCTTTGAGTCACGTCCAGAGTTTCCATTAAAGAATTGAAGAAAACATTTTATGTTCTGTTAAAAAAATATATAAAAAAAGATAAAAACATTTTGTCGATAGTTTTTTACTATATTTACTTAGAAGAGAATGAAAAAGAGATAAATCGTCTCCAAAAAAGATTAGAAGAGACAGAGGCGGCGATGGACCGAATATTAAAGCATATGAACAAAATGAGCGGAAGGCTAGTGGCGAACGGAATCCTACCATCTGCTACTTTTTACGAGAACGACCAAAACATTATAAATAAACTTAAGGTATTTAATATTGAAAATTATATTTACTTTTACTCTTCTAGTATCGAAAGCACTCCAGACATTAATTCGAGATATGGAACAGTTTAAGGCAAAGCTTATTGAAGTAGAAGAGTTTCGTAATAAAATAGCACAAATTGAATCCACAAAACTTGCAGCACAAATGTGTATCAATAAGAATAAGGTTTCTGTATATTAAATATAAATATTTAAACTTTCGAATTGAGTTTGAAATTAAAGGGAAGCAAATATTTTGGGATAATGTGTTGCGTAAGCGCTCGCAAACACATAACATTATTGAATTAATAATCAGTTAATAATTAGTTATTTTTTAATTTTGCAAAATATTTAATTAAATAAGTTTATAAGATTAGTTCAAAATATTGAATCTACAAACACAACCCTCTACACCAGCTCTACACACTTCAAATGTATAGCAAATTGCAATATAAGTTAAATTACAATTTAAGGAATGCAATACTTATAAGAAAACAAATCATTCAAAAATGGATTTCTTTTCAGAGTATAAATAATTGAGTATTTATTTAGTTATTAAATTTGAGACTTTCACAGAATAAATGTTTTATCCAAAAATAACATATAATTTGTGATCATTAATGTCAAAAATATTTAAGGCCAACAAAAACTTTTTCTTTAGAGAGATTTAAAAAAAGAAAACTCAGAGTCAAATGAATCAAATGAAGAAAGAAGTGAAAGAGAAGAAGAACCCGTTGATGACCAAGAGATCTCAGACGATGATTGCTATAAAAATGCAAGTTTTGAATTTATGCTTAATTCTTATTTACTGCATATTATTATTTTAAATATGAGTCAAGTCTAGTAACAAATAATGTGTTAAGAATGTTATCTTTAAACATAAATATTAATAATATTTTATGATTAATAGATCGATGAAATTAATTCAGAGGATAGCTTGGAGTCAAAAGTTGACGAAAATGGAGTGAATGAAGAAAAAATAAATGTTAACTATGATTATATGTGTGAACAAAATCTTAAGGAAAAAATATTCCAGAATTTAGATCCAGATGTTTGGGAATCAGTAAAGAGAGAAATGCAAGAATTGCAAAAACTTAAGGAAGAATAAACTCTTTAAAAAATTTATATAAAATAATTTATCAGATTTATATAATTAAGTCATGAGTTTAACAGTTAATATTTATCTTTCATTCAATTAAAATCTTCATAAGTTGTTAAAAAAAATTAATATTAATTTATGAGTTAAGCGCTACAATTTGTAAAACAAATTATAAAATATGATTTAATAAACAAAATTCTTAAAATTAGATTCAAAGTTAACGGTAGTAAGAATTTGACCGTAAATTTTTAATAACATTTTAAAACTTAACCAATATTGAGGCTGAGCCTAATTCACCGATTTTTAATTTAACTTGTAAGCTTTAAATTCCTTGTTTTAATACACATATTACAAACTTTTCCCATTTAAGTTAATTTACAATTCAGGCATGTAATGCAAAAAGTAATCTTATTTATTCCTATAATATTAAAAACATATAACTTAATACAGATTATAGAACATTACCGAAAACTTAAAATATAATATTTAATGATTATATCGTTGAAACGGTTCAAATCTTGAACTTCAATAATCGCATTATTTTGCATTAAAAATGATAGAAAATAAGTATTTGTAAATATGAGAAAACCAATGATTTGAGTTCAGAACTAAGTTATTCGTATTAAATATTGACTCATTATTAGTTCTTTTGGTTTTTCCAAATTTTTATGTTTTGTATTCGGTTAATACAAAATAGATTTGCATCCAATATATAAATATATGCTTTTCATTTTTAAGTTTCTCATAAGATTACTTTTTGCATGATATGCCTCAATTAGAAAAATTGCCTTAAAGTATTTCATTTTAAAAAATTAGAAGTACTTCTGGGATTGAATCCACAAATGTTTGTGATAGGTTAGGTACTCAACTATCTCACCAATGCTTATATGGTTGTCAATAATTAAGATCAATCGAATGCGAACCGAGAGAAAGAAGTATTTGTAGTCAAATACAATCCAATGAGAATTGAAAAAGTAGCACAAAATTTTATGCTTCGATACAAAAACTGGTAATGATATGTTTTTCTATGTCTCAGAATTGGATTCAATACCAAACAATGAAAATATGTTCAACCGTACCATTACTTGACAGCTCGAGACTCGACGGCTCAAATATGACTCTACTTGTGAAACACAAGATTGTATACACATATGGAATCACTATTTACTTTCCCAATGAAAACATCTACGGACGGCATTTCTTCTATATTGGGTCGACATTTATTTGGATTTATTCAGAGTGTAGTAATTGATAGCATTGATAGAGCTTTGGGTTATGGACACCGCACAGGTTCAGACACAATAGACAAGGCTTTAAAGGGTGTTTCAAATCGTAGGGTTAGTTCAGGGTTAGGTCTTATTATAACATATTCTTAGTTTTAAAACTCTATAATTTATAAACTATCAGAACTTTAGGTATTGATCGAACTATTCTCTCACAAGAGAATTACTTTATTTGAAAACTATTTATATGTGACACAGCATTATAGCAGTCTATAAGTTCAATCAGACAGTACTTTAAGTCATATCATTATTTTATTTTGAACTTTCTATTGATTTTTGAGGTTATATTTAACGAAAATAATTATGTGATCACTCATTAAAAACACTGCTTTTAAAGTATTAACGATTTAATTGATTAATATTTGATATTATTTTTAATTGTATTTCAGTAAATCTTATTTTAATTAATAAATTATCAAGAATTGGATCACTTGAGATGTGTCCATCTTTTATCATATCAATGTAAAGTACTGTTGTATCAGTTCCTTTAGTTTGAGTTCCAGTTCTTGTTCCAGGAACTGATACAACACTAATGTAAAGCTAATAATTCGATTCAAACTGTTAAAAGCATTCAAAGAATTTTCTTAAACTTTTTAAAATATAATTGAAATAAAATAAGACTGGAATGTAGTTTCAAATTAATGGCTTTATTATGTAATTCAATGATTGATAGAATGAACACCACTTTTATTAGTTTATTTAATAGTATTATAACCGTACCATAATATTGAATAGCAGTTAAATGCATACTTCGATGTATGACAGCGAATATAAAGAATACAATCGGCAGCTGTAACAGTATAACAGTTATACTTAATTTAATTACAATATCGAAAAATTACTCACTTTTTTAAGAGCTTTAAAATATGTTATTATGTGATTATTTGTAAAAAATCTCAAATAAAAATAATTAAAAAAATAAATGCATAATTCGTTTGATTTTTTAAAATAATTTTTCAAATATTTAGAAAATGTTAGAATATTTTTGCATTTCAACTAATCTTTAAAGGATTTGCATGAGTTTCGATTGACTTTTGCTTATAACTCATTTCGAATATTAAGTAAAACTTTCGCAAAGAATACCTAAT
>JAQGCH010003397.1:0-10682 GCA_034699485.1 Nanhermannia elegantula
GGGTAATAAAAGCCATCACTGCGTCGATGGCCTCTTCCGCGAAGTTTACGGACTATATGACGATCTCATGGTTTTTCTATAGAACTATTTTCTTAATAAATATTCAATTTTCAAAAAAATTAATAATTCGAAAGCATTAACAAAAGTATTTTTATGCATTGCTTTTGAATTGAAATGAAAGCAATGAGAAAAGCATTGAATAAAACTTATGACATGATATGCTAAAAATGGTTTAACAATTACTTAACTAAATATTTAACAATTAAAATATTAATTAATTAAAACAAAGCAAAACTCAATAATTAGTATTAAGATTGAAATCAATTCTTACATAAGAGTTGATTATAAGTGAAATCTAGCGTTTGATCCAAAATATATTAATGAAAGCAAATGAATAAACTGTTGATATCATATCAGGACACAAATTGTTTCCAATTGTTTAAAAGACTATTACTTAAGAATATAATGTCCGACCAATCCATGAAAACTTTTGATATTCACAAATATTGGCACTCATTCAATGAGGGCTCTAATTATGATTTTTTGTCAAGTTTTAAATTAAACAATACTGTATTGAGAAGATTGAGGTCGTGTCGACTCAAATATACTCTAGAATTTGGTATATCTTATGAAATGCTGGCAAATGCGCATTAAGACACATCAGCACAACAGATACTGTAACCGACTCTAACGATCGTAAGAATAGTATAATAATTGATCAGCGAATTGTTCAGCAAATAACACTCCTTTTCCATTCCATTCACATTGATTTTTATGAATTTTTTTCCATTACATACCATTCCACTCAACTTTTTAGAAATTATTTGCATTCAATCGCATTCACTCATAGAATCACAGAATTGCTGAAATGCCTGAGTCATAAACATTTAAAAGCTATTAAATGCCAGTCAATGCATTTTTGAATCATTTAAGTTATACCGTAACAGTACTGTACACTATACAGTAGTGGTAAGAATTCACAAAATTTTCAGTTCCATTCCCATTCCAATCCCAATTCCATCGAAATTTAAATTTTAAAACCCAACCCCAATCCCATGACATGAGATCTGAATGACAGTAAAGAGGAGTGTGAACAACCAAATGAATCATTAAGAGAGGAGATTAATAGCTATTTATGCGATAAAACTTTCAACGCAGTAGATATGTATATTATATTTTTGGAAAAATAATGCTAATAAATATTGCAAATTAGCAAAGAATGCAAAAATAGCTTTAAGTGTTCTGCGACTCAATTTGAGTCTGAGAGAACTTTAGTATTAATGGTATAACATTAGAAGTTTATTAAAACTAAGAAGTGAATAAATATTGTGAATAAATAAATAAAAATTTCATTTGAAAAAATTGAAATAAAGTTTTTCAATCCCAATCAATCCTATTGTCAAAATTTGAATCCCAGTTTCATTCAGATTCTCACCACTATTGTACAGTACAGTATTATACTGATATTATACCATATAATATTCATATCTTTCTAAAGCGTTTATACTGGTATTCTATTATTTAGTTTCAATCAGCATTACCAGCACTCAGTTTGAGTCAGAGCCGAACAGTGAGAGTACAGATCATTAGCTTAATTCTTTTTTATTGCCTTAAAGATAATTCTTTTTAACTCAATGCTATCTGAATGCTATTATTTGAAGTTTTACTCCAATCCCAATACACTCTCATCACAAAATATCACTATTAAAACCGTAGCCAATATTGATTAAAGTTTACCCTAATTACTTCATTCAATAAATATATTTAATGTTGTTTACAGCAGATTTAGAGTTGTATTTTATAGCTGTGAATGATGTTTTGCATAATATATGTATTTCAATTATTTTAACAGCTATTACAGGTATCACAAGTTTCCAGCCTTTGCTGTCGATAAACTAATTAACTCCCGTAATATATACAGCTGCAGCAACTGTAGTGTAAGATCACACCAGAAAATACCACAAATATCACGTTTTGACCCTAAAAGTAGTAAAAGACACCTTACGTAGTAATAATGCATTAGATGATTGAAATAACAATATCTATATCCAGAACTTTCCAAATGGGTAGTCCTTAAAAGATCTCTACACTGTAACACACATTGACTGCCGTTATAATCACATATTATTAAAAAATTGTAATTAATAAATATATTTATTTTTTGATGATTTTTAAACCGAAAAATTAATTTTTAACACAAATAAAATGCAATTTAAAAAATTTTGAAGAGAGAGTAGGAAAAAATGCAAATTTGACAGGTAATAAAAAATAAAATAGTAGAAAATATGCAAAATTACAGGATATGCTCACAAACTTTCTTATTATGTTTAAATTGAAGCTTTCCCTTAGTGTCTTCGACCCCATAAGAATTATAACCACCATCGTTGGGGAAAACACTAATTTTTTATAATTCAACTTTTTTATTTAATGAACGCTAAGAGAGAAACTGTCATTTTCAAAAATTAATTAGAATATATTCCCGTTGAATAATGAAACGAATTTAGGCTAATGTTAAAGCTCATTAATTGATGATTATTTTTAAATCTTAACATTTTTTGCTAATCCCATGGGTGGTGGGGCTGCCTTTTGAATATTTACCGCTTTTCCGAGTCAAAGATACTGTGAATCACATTGACTGTGAGACACTGGACTATCTCTGAATCTGCAGCCGGTCCAAAGCACAATTGTAAGTTGGCCCGCTTTGGTCTATGTAAGCCTCTGAAAACTGTGTGAACAATTGATTTAATTAAGTGATCGCCTAAACCACTGAGCTATGCTATATGAAACAGTAAAATATGAAAAATTAAAAATAATAGAAGCCCAACAGAATATTATCCTAAATCTAACCTTACTTATAATTTTTATTCTTTAAGTTTCAACAAATGAAAATTTTTCAACTATACCGGACTTTGTAAAAAATATAATATTGGTGTGTGTTTTGTTGCCAAAAGCAAAATAATTTTGTCGCGTATAATTTCTAAACAGCTTAATGAATGTTAATCATTTTTTAAAGAATGTTAGAGAGTAAACAAGATATAAACTGGTATAGTTCTCATCAATGTAAGTTCTCAAATAACCTTATAAATTGAAGTTATTTAGTAAGTATATAAAGTCGAATTACTAAGTATTGCCAAAAACATTCTCACCGATCTTTTTATTTATATTTATATAACATTATACGTACTGATAAGCGATTTCGGTCACGGAAAAATTTGAAATTCGGAGGTCACATTCGATTAACAAAATTTACCTCAAATATTAAGTCAAAATCGGAGGTCATATTCGGTTACAAAAAAACTCATTGGTTTTCTATGACTATTTTTAAAGAAATGCGTTCTCGTGCCAAAATTTGTTTAAAAATTAATTTCGCGCCAATTTTTTTAGTACATTATTTTCGAAAAAAACGAAAAATAAAAATATTTTACTCTTTCATAGCACTTAATGAAATTAAAGGTGTAATCAATGTATAAAATATGTGATCACATTATTTACATACTATTTTACATTTAAATTATACTAAATAAGCACAAAATACCGGTCAAATTCAGTAAACTATGTTATCTGACTGAAAGACTATTTTTGGGTTCGGCGGTTACATGACCGCTGATTCGGCCTGTGACCGAAATCACTTATCAGTAATTATACGGTACCTGAATCCACAAAAATATTGTAAGAATTTGATTGGCAATGCGTTAAAAAAAGGCAAAAAGCGGATTGTGAAACCAAGCAACATATCGGACAAGGTTTTCCCGACTAGGAAAAAATATCTAACCCTCGGGTTGGGACAACTAATTTTTTATGTTCAACTGTTTTTATCAGTGGGTCCTAAGGATTCAGAATATGTGATCAAAAGTTCAAAATTTTTCCGCAGGAAAGCTTTACCCCTGCCGAATTTTTTATAGATCCTGCCCCTAACCCTAAAGGGATTTTTTTTGATTTTATGTGAGTTTTTACGTAGAATCTGAATTCGGTATTCACTTACGTCCATTCGAGCTATAAAATACTGAAAATTGGATTTTAAAATTTCAACAAAATATATTGGCGGGAAAACCTTGTCCGATATTTTTGATGTCAAGTATGATTTTGAAGGGGACATTGAGACGGACATTTTGGTAAAAAAATTTTCATTCTAACTATTACCGTTCAAAAGTTGCGTGGTTTCACAATCTGGTTTTTGCCTTTTTTGAACGCATTGCCAATCGAATTCTTGCAATATTTTTGTGGATTCAGGTACCGTATAATGTTATATAAATATAAATAAAAAGAATGTTTTTGACAATATCCTGTTTACTCTCTAACATTCTTTAAAAAATGATTAACATTCATTAAGCTGTTTAGAGATTATACGCGATCAAATCATTTTGCCTTTGGCAACAAAACACACACCAATATTATATTTTTGACAAGGTCCTTTTAAAATTTTTTCTCATTTCCACTTCCATTCCATTTTTGCTGCGTGACTTACATCACTAATTTAGAGCATTATATTCTTCATTTCAATTTTGAGTGTAATCCCGAAATAATTATTTTAAAAGTATTTTTTAAATATATTATTTCAATTGAATAAGTGATTAAATTAACACAAACACAAACATTCTCTGGAAAGTATTTTGAGTATATTTTTCTCAATTTGTTTATAAAAAAAACTTGTGTTCAAACAACACAAAACAGACACCTTTTGACTGCACTCATGCCATCAAAATATTTATGTTTATAAGTAAATTCATATTTTTAAATGTCATTTATTTTGTTTGCCATACAGGATATCAGAAGAGAAACTCGAGATCAGAGGTTTTACAATCTTTCCCTTCTATTTATTTAAACACAAGAAATGTTTTTTGATTGTAAACTAAACAAAGTTTTATATTCATATCGTTTAAAACGAATGATTAATTAAGAATTTGATAATTTTCTGTGTTGTGATACAGCTTTGCCGCAGAAAATTATCAAATTCTTAATTAATCATTCGTTTTAAACGATATGAATATAAAACTTTGTTTGAGAAACTATGAGACAGTTTTTCTCATAGTGTTCATTAAATAAAAAAATTGAATTATAAAAAATTAGTGTTTTCCCCAACGATGGTGGTTATCATTTTTATGGGGTCGAAGACACTAAGGAAAGACTTCAATTTAAACATAATAAGAAAGTTTGTGAGCATATCCTGTAATTTTGCATATTTTCTACTATTTTATTTTTTATTACCTGTCAAATTTGCATTTTTTTCTACTCTCTCTTCAAAATTTTTTAAATTGCATTTTATTTGTGTTAAAAATTAATTTTTCAGGTTTAAAAATCATCAAAAATAAATATATTTATTAATTACAATTTTTTAATAATATGTGATTATAGCGGCAGTCAATGTGTGTTACAGTGTAGGGATCTTTTAAGGACTACCAATTTGGAAAGCTCTGGTTATAACTATGACCTATGATCTTAGAACTGTTTTAGAACAATTGACGTGCTATAAGTAATAATGCCTAATGATTCACATAAAGGTTGATTGAAAGATAAATATTTGATATACAGTATTGTAAAAATGAGATTTACCACCTTTTGCCAAAGACAAAACCGGACAATAAACTCATAATGGTACCCTTTAATTTTTTTCAAAATTTATAATTGGCATTTTGTAACAATCGAGTATATTGTTTTGTTACTGTGTGTGTGTGTGTGTGTATGTATAATAAATAAATCTCATTAAAAAACACAATTCGAGTTTTATAATTCTGATTGAACATTGTTTTATTCAATTTTATGATAACATGATATTAATTGAATTTGAAAGAATATTTAGTATTAGATTTTGCTGCACTTATTTATTCTTTAACAAATAAATGACATTGCTCATTTTTATGATTGAAATACAGCTTTTGATTGAGTTTTTGATAGAAAACACCTGACATGTATAGTCAGGTCGGACCTCTCGTCTGCCACCCGGACAGCACACAGCAAAACCGAACAGGTGGTAACCATGGTAAAAATATTTAAGTTTTAAAGCACGTTATCCTTACTTATGTAATAAATAGAGCAAAAATATCAAATAATTTATTAACAGCTAATATTCTGAGAGATAGAATTCTGGTATCTTTCAGTAATGGTGCTCAAGTGCTCAGCTGAACCTTTTTCTATAAAAAAAATCTAAAACATTTTGAATTAAAAAACTGAATTATTATTATAAGATATTTTATACCAGTTTTATACTAACTTAGTATACAGGGTATACAGTACTATACTATACAATATTTCACAGAAATTATTAGTTATTAAGACACATTTCTAAAATAAATAAATCAAAAAATAATAATAATAATTCTCACTTTAAAATGAGAAAAATTTAAAGAAATCTAGAATTAAATTTATATTTCGGAAGAAAATTTTTTTTTTGAAAGAACTGAAGCTGTTTTACGAAACACTGAGATATTAAAAGAGTAAAAATATGTAATTATATTAATTATATTATATTAAATAATGAACTATTATAATCTGATTTATATAATTCAACTCTCTTTTGGAACATATTTTGAAAGCTGTGATTATTATTAACATTAATTGTTGTATAAATATATTTAATGAAAACTTTATGCATAGCTCACATTCTACAACATTCTAATGCTGACTAAGACCATGGCTATGACTTCTAACAACTTGTAAGACTTGGGCCCATACAATAGCTTATGCTTCACTCGGAAATAGTTTGCATGCTTGAGGTTTAGGATCAATGAAACTGTGCTTCAATTATTATATTACGGATATATTGAATACAAATCTACAAAATCTATTCAGCATTGGTTTCCATGAGTGACACGAATGAAAACATATATCAATACAAAACTTTTCAAACTTGTAAGATCGCAATGAACTGGCAATGGAGACAATCCTCAAAGTGAATGAGAAACTCTATTTTTATATTGAAAATTAAAAATAACGGTTTATAACCACAAACAGTCAAATGTTTCATTTCATTAAATTAAGTGATTTATTGATAATAACATCGATTAAAATTATTTTTTAGTTAACTTAAGTTTAATAAATCTCACACTTATTCTAATTGTTATTTAAAGTACAAAAAGAACTATTTTGGAACTGAAGTGATTTATGTGAAGCATAAACCATGAACTTATGGGTTGTCGACCCACCAAACTTTCTAAAGTATCGGTTGGAATAACGGATTCAAGTAATTTATTCAACACTTTTTATCTTTTTATTAAATTGTTTTATTTTAGCAAATAATTACCCGAATGGAAACAATATTATTGCACAAAGTCGTAACTCTCATGAAAATCCTACAAAAGACTTGAATCTGGAAAATGTAGTGAGTCATGAACTTACAATTTTTTGTTTTCTCTAAATTAAAATTATTATAATTAGATGTTTCAAAAATACATTAAATGTTGAATTAGTTTTTCTTTTTTTTTAATTATTCTAAATTTTATTTTGACTTTGATTTAGGTTTAAATAGTTTATGATTTGGATACAAACTTTATTAGAGCCATATATTAAACTAAAAATTGATGCAAAATTGTTAATATAGCTAAAACTTAACACAATTCTAACTCAAAATACTATTATACAAAAGTTAAAAGTGTTTAAATCTATTAATTTTCATAATTATTTCATTTAGTTGTTAAAAAGTGCCAAAAGTGACGAAATAATGAACAATTCCGTTGACAATTCCCACTCTGATCTGGTGTATGTTTAATATTCTATTAATTAAAAAAATCATTATTAATAAATTGTTACAAATAACTTAATAATGAAATTTAATAAGATATGAAAATAACGAATTGAGGGCAGGCCCGAGAATCGCCTGGAAGAGCAATCGAACTGTGTTTAAGTCACGGCCAACTTTAATGTAAGTCATGACTCGTGAGTGTAATCATAGTAAATAAAATGCAAAAATTACATAATTATTATTATTAACTAAAAAAGAAAATTTATTTTATTTTCTTTATAATAAGGCAAAGAAGTCAAAGTCAAATCAAATTTTTTCTTCAATTAGAAGAAAAAATAAATCAGGTATTAAACTAAATCAATTCATTTTTTGATATTTCTTTATACAGTAAAAGCTCGATATAACGAACCTTCAAGGGGTAAAATTTGTTGTCCGTTAAATCGAGCGGTTCGTTATATCGAGCTTTTACTGTATAAAATTTCATACAAATTTAATAAATTTTCTCCGAAGCTTTAAATTTAATATAAAATTTAAGAATATAGCAAAATATTAAAATACAGTGTTATCATCAAAAACATTAGGTTCTCTTAAATCTAGTAACTTATATTCGCTATAATTTAACTCTCAAATATCAAATTCTCTCAATTTTTCTTTTCTTATAATCTAGTTTTATATTTAATTGATAAAAATTTTTGAATTATTTTATTTTTTAATCTATTGTGATCTTTGGATTGAACTCTTCCATGAAGAGAATTGAGTTATTCACACGAGGCGTTAAGCTTGCGCTAATGCTGACAAGTTTTATTGCTAGAAATGCTAAATCTCTGTAATTTTTAACCATTTTCTAGAATTCGATAGGTTTATGGACAAACTTTTTCTATGTTAAATTTATTAAATTTTCTCTGAAGAAATTAAATTTACATTAAATTTAATGCTTTACAAAGCTAGTCGCTATCAATACTATTTATCTTGGTTTTTTGAGGTTTTCTAGTAAAATAAATTGATAGCTCACCAAATTGTAAAATCCTCCACCCAAAGGTCCTTCTGGACCTTGCGCATGTATGGAAAACACTAAATCTTTTTACTTTTTTGGTATTAGTTTAATTAATGTTATGCATTTGTCCTATTTTAATAAAGTTAAGCATCAATTTTTTCTAATTTTTCTTTCAAAATTATTTAACGCATTTTCCTTTGGGGCTGAGAGTGGCTTATTAGGAAAGGTTGCCGGACTTGTGATCGAAGGGTCGTGAGTACGAGTCCCAGACTCGATGAGTTTCTTTGATTGCAATGTGTTGGTCACATTTTTATAGTTTTCGAGCAATCCCTAGGCCCATAGCATCTGCCCCACGCCAACACAGTCTCCACCTGTAAAAATCTCACTCTCATTCTGAGCTAAATGTGAGATCTCCTCAAAAGCTTGTTAATAAATAAAAGGGATCAAAGACCAAGGCCTGGTGGCTGTCTTTTTATTAAGAAAAGCATATATGTGATGCATCTGATGAAAATAGCAGAAGTCCGTCCACTCTATCCTACAGATTCGGGTAACACCCCTCACATAAGTTAATATAGAGTGTTTTGTGAGGGGAGTGCACAATACAGGAGAGGTGTTACCCGAATCTGTAGGATAGAGTGGACGGACTTCTATATGAAATTGTTTTAAGTAAATATGTAGAATGTCTTTCGGAAAACTGTTAAATTTGAATTTATGATCATTTAAAGCAAAATAAACACTACAAATGTTTCGCTTATGTAAAGGGACTTTCTTTGGAGCAAAAGGAAAAGCTGGCCAATGAAGAAGAGATTATCATTTTTACAAATGAAGCCAAATAACAAAGCACTTGACAAAGCGAACAAAGTCTTAACTTTCTTCACAACATATCGTTGGTTAAAAGCCTCTAATTCTATAAATATAACATAGTTTTAATGCCTTATCATTTTTCTCAAATAAAAATAATTGTTTTACTGTAGCATTAGTTGTTTGTTCATATCGGGGATCATATCGGTTAAGATGAATGAATATCAAACGATTCTCAGTTAATATTCAAGTTTTTCATAATTCAATTTTATATTCAGTTCTTCAATAAATAAGTTTTAGTACTCAATAATTGTGTAATATTTAAAGTACAAATATTACAGTGTGTCCGGAAACCTATGGGACAAAATTAAAGATTTTTATCTCGAAAACCACTAAATATTTTTACATCAAATTTTTTGCAAAATAAAGAGGAATAATCAAAGTTTGTTTCATATCAGAGGTTTTTCTTCAAATCATTTTAATCTCATTGGAGTCTCATTTGTTTCAGTGATGTTTAGCAAAGTCTGAGAGTAAAATCACTTTTTGTGTTACACATAACCTGAGATTTATTGCACAAAAACCAAACAAAATTTAAAATTTGTTAACATGAAACAAATGGAACTCCAGCATCGCTTAAAATGATTTGAAGAAAAAACCTCTGATATGAAACAAGACTTTGATTATTCCCCTTTATTTTGCAAAAATTTGATGTAAAAATATTTAGTGGTTTTCTAGATATAAATCTTTAATTTTGTTCCATAGGTTTCCGGACACACTGTATAAAATATAGTATAATTTACTGTTCTATATTAACTTTAGTTAATGCTAAACATAACTGTTCCGAACATACATATGAATGTAGTGATCGAAAAATATTATCAATACCATGGAATGGTATTGGTATTGAGATAACTGTAGTGGAATCGTATTGGGATTTACGAAATACTTCAAAATACGATTATAAATGAACTTTAATGTTATAAATGATACAGATTTTCATTTATACTATTTTTCATTACAACTTATAATAACTTTTAATGAATAAGAGATAATCAATATTTTGTGGTGACAAACGGCATCTCGATTCCAGTGTTTTGCCACTAATACTAAAATTGAGCTCTGATTCGAATTTTTCAGAAAGAAGAAACCCCATTTTGGCCCCCAGAGAGTCCCAAGTCGAAACCCATATCAATCGATAGATCTCATCGAGTA
>JAQGCH010003398.1:0-10682 GCA_034699485.1 Nanhermannia elegantula
TATGATGATATCATGATAACTTGTATCATAAACAGTATAAGTTTTTATTAAGTTAAATATTTACTTTGGTATTCATGTATGTTATCATTAGATTTTCAATTTTTAAGTCTCTTTCAACGACAATTGTTCAATCAGTTATTACCAGTGATCTGTAGAATCACGATTCACCGGCTTTTTAACTCGCATTGCGTAACAATCGAGTATATAGTTTTGTCATCCAGTCTGTCTGTCCGTCTGTGCACTCCGTCTAGTTTAAAGCCAACAATGACTAGGCTTTCAATAATATAGAAATTGAATCAATGATAATTACAACAATGAACTTCATTGATAATAAAGAAATGTTGCAATAATATAGGAAATTAATTTTTTTTCTATAATACAACAATGAACTACTCCTTCAATAATATAGAAAATCTAAAAAATCTAAAATACACAATAAACTAAGTTTATAATAATATAGAAACTCAAAATAAACAATCATACAAATGCAATAAAAACTTGATTCCAATAAAAAATTAATTATTTAAATGGCAATTATATAGAAAATTAGAAAATGTTTAAAAATAAATCTATTTTACTAATAATTAATACAAAACGCAATAAAAACATGATTCGAATGAAAAGTTAATTGGATGAAAAAGTAATGGATTAAGAAAGGTTTTAATGAGGACATACCAAATAACATCATTTAAATGAGAGGGCGGGAGGGTGGCGGGACATTAAGTCCGACCTCACGGGTTCTCGGGAAATGATTCAACAATAATCAAAATCTTTAGTGATTTTCCTCATATTATACATTTATTAGTATTGTTGACACATTGGACCTTATTTGTAATGGGACTTTATGTGCACGTGTGGCACACGAGATCAATTTATTTATTATTTATTAAATTACATTTAATTTCAATATTTATTTAAATAACCATTTAATATTATAAAATATTTACGGCAACCACAATGCGAGTTATATATGTCTGAGTCACATTTCTTGTTTCTATAGTACTTCGGGAATTTGATAACATCTCATTATAGACCACTTTATGCAGTTTGGTTCAAGTTTTAGTCTAAAACAGCTAATATCTTGATTTGAGGCATTTGCCCCACATATAATATATTATACATTATTGTGTGATTAACTTTTTAAAAGATTTTTACAGTATTATAATTAGAGACTTTGAAAATATTTACAGTAAAGCCTATAAGAAACACAAAATATTTTGAATAAAATATAATCCAAGCAGTGCTTGCCAAGGGAAGGTCTTAGGTGGGTGTACACCATTCTAAGTTAGAGAAATTAAAAATTTTCTTGACTTAAAAAGTAGTAGAGTTCATATTTGATTTTATTTATCAAAAATATTTGGCGAAAAGACCATTTTGAAAAAATAGTCTCATGAATACGATCGACCCCATGTATGATCCGAGATAAGCGAGGTCTCAATTTAAGTTACAAAACTATTTATGAAAGTTACTCAACTTATATATGTGAGGTATTATTCAATGTCAGTTTTATAGATATTATGCATCATTTTATGCATCATTTTATACATATTTTTATACATATTTTCAATAAATAAAGAAGACTTCGCAGGGCTTTTGATGAATTAGAAAAATTAAACTTCTTTTTAAATTAAAGAATAATAAATGTTTCCTTTATTTGTAATGGTCTTATGAATAATATAAATGCTTTTATCGCGTGTTAAAAAGTCATGTTATGCTTCCATTTCTTACTTAAGTTGTTTAATGAGAAACCAGTCGATAAAAGCTCACTAAAAAGAAAACTATTGAATAAGTTTTTTATCCAAACTATTGATGCAAAAAAACATTAGCAGTTTACTAATGTAAACTTATTAATAGATAAAATTGAGCTTTTAATTTTGAGTATTCGATCGGACTAAAGCTGGAGAGTCTTAAGTGAGTTGATATTCAATTTGCTGTTTGTCTTCTTATATTTTAGTTGTGATTTTTTCCAATACTTTATATCTCACTATATTTGGTTGCTCTCAATTACAATCACTATAAGTTTCTATAGTTTCATAAATTTCTGTTATTTTTAAATTTTAAATTTCTTTTACGAGAATATTTATGATTATCATTAGGCATGAGTTTGAAAGATATTCAAAACAACTTCTAGAATATGAAAGTGTATGTGTTGTTTTTCGATTTACTCATATTTTCTTAATATTGATGATCTATTGCTAAAATAGTAAAGTGAATGCTTTAATTTAAAGCAATGTTTCACTTTATTAAGTGCGTCTTTTCAAAAATTGGGTAATGAACTGAATTTGTTGATCGTATTCGACTACTGTTCACCAAATTTATTGGAAACTAATTATTGTGCAGTTTATAACTTATTGTTCAATTGTTTTATATCATAACACTTTTCACTTAATGACAAGTTTGATATTTCTCTACCCTTTAATGTCGAACAGAATCAACTAATTTGTAGAAAAGCAATAAATCGTAAAATTAATCCTTAGATATATTTTTGTACTTTAATTTGAGGAAATTTAAAAGTGATTTAATGAGAACAACCGCTAAATAAAAAGTTTTGCTTTTAATTGCAATTCTAATTTTTGCTTAAATTTCTAATTTTCTAATTGTAATGTAGTTTAAAATGCTTTTAATTTTTTAATTTTTTCGGAATATGTTTAGCGAAACTACAAATGAACTCAGACGCAGACCTAAAAGTCTATCGGCTGGAGCTTTAAGATCGAAAGAAGTTTGGTGTAAAAATCTAACTTTCTATTCACCAGATCATAAAAAACCAAAATCAGCAGGAATGGGGTGCACTCATAATAAAGTATTTGTCGACAAGAATAAGAAGGACGATGTCGACGCCTATTTGGCCAGTGATAAGGTTCTTAAAATGTACGGCTATTTTAATTATTCTTCAATTATATCTCGTGGTCTCGAAGATTATTTGCAAGTAAGCCAAACATATATTGATCGAAGTAAAAAATAATTATAAGTTAGTATATAATAGTTTTTAAATATAAAATATTTTAATAGAGAATATTTTCTCTGATACTATTAGACCATAACTTTAAAATAGTTAATCAATAATCAATTTTAGACCCAATCAATTCATTTAATTAGTAAACTAACTGTTCCTAAACTTTCTCATTAAATCAAAATATTGTTTGTATCGCATATTAAAGATTTTTTACATTTTAAAAACTATTCATTTATTATTATTAAAGTAATCAATTTTATGACTAAATTTCTAAGTAAACTCTAATTTTTGAGTTAAAACTTTTTAGTATTTCTGATTTAAGCGAAAGGCTAGTCTTGCACTCAAAGATTGATTTGTTATACAATTTGCATCTCATATAAAACTAGTACTAAACTCTGTAAAAGCAAAATTACTCGTTTATAGATTTGGGTCTCGAAATGGCACTCTCTTACACAACACAAAGATCGATATATCAATTTTTATAATTTGCTATTTCAAACAATTTATTTGTATAGGTAGTGAAGAAAATTTCAAATTATTTCAATTTAGTTTTATAGCAATATAATTAGAACTAAAGTTAATACTTTATATCATTCAATATTCTTTGATTCTATTCATTGACTTTGATGAATATTTATTGCTCATAAGGTTATTTCTATCCATCTATGGGCCAGTTAGCCCAGCCCTCCAAACATTTTCATTCATTTAAGTGTAGGTAGTTGACAATTTGAAATATTTTCCTATGTCTGACCCCTAAAAAAATTGTGGGTCGGCACTTATTCTTCTTCTGTGAATCTTGATGCTTGTACTGTACATTGAAAGTAATAAACTTAATTAACTCTAAACAAACTTGTCTTTAGGGAAATATTCGCGGAAAATTAGAGAGACAGTCTTCATTGTCTTACGATACAGTGTTATGTTATTTTTCATGGATTATATTTTTAAGAAATTTGAGCCTCGCTTTCATCGAAAACTTAGAAGTTCGGTCCTATTTGGGAGAAACAGAAAGAATCAGACCTGAAAGACAACTCATAATGGTTGCCACCATTTGGTCTATTTATATCGCTCTCGTTTTTACCGTCTATTCGCGTTCAACCAAATGGAGATACTTTACATGGCTTTCGCCATTTCAAGCATTGAGAGGTATTCCAGTGTTAAACCTTTTAAAATCTGATTCAAAAGTAACTCCAATTTTTATTATAAATGCAAATGCAGGTCAATCTACTCCCAGATCTCATGGACTCGACTCTAAAATGACTGATGACTGGTATGACTACACTCTCAATCATTGGCGTAAATATTTGACGGCAGGTCTTGTTCGTTGGCTCATCGGAATGTTGTTTCTTATTTGGGTAATCTTTCACCGCTGGTCTCCGATAACTGTTGTCAACGTATTTAACATAATTTGGGCGGTTGTTATGATTATTTGGTTTTATTATAGCTCAAGTGTGATGTACATCAGTTATGTTTATTTCAATTCTCTCTGCTATTACTTCAGAATTCGTTACTTGAAGGTATGCTTACCAACAGTTGGGGTGGGGGTGTTATACTTATAGCAAATAATAATATTCAGGCTATATTTTCCTAAATATAAATCAATTCTTGAAAGCTTCATTTCAAAAATAGACATATCAACCAACTTAATAAAAACACTTATATTACACTTCACTGGCGTAGCTAACTTTGGGGCTAAGGGGGCTATAGCCCCCCTCCAGAGATTTTCCTGAATTTAAGTGTAGGTCTGCGGTAATTTAACAAAATTGTCATATCTTCGATTTTTGCTATGCTTAGCCCCCCCCCTCCTCCAACCAAAATTTCTAGCTACGCCACTGATACACTCACAACGCAACCCGAACGCAACTGCTCTCAAAGCAATAAATTTTTGCATTAATTTTTAAAATTAGGTGAACGACGACATCGATTCAATTATATCGACGAATAACCGAATGAAATCTACTGAAAGGACAGAAACTTTGCACCATGTTCTCATTGAACACAATGAACTCTGTCTCAAAATTGCTGAATATAACAGATTTTGGGCTAAATACCTGATGTCCACCTATTTCTTCTTAGTGGCGGTCATCTGTTTCACTACTTTTCAGGCTTTCTTCACCACTAATGCCATTATGATTCGTGTTGTTATGTTTATGATCGCGTGTGAGTCAGCTTTCATTTTGACCAAAATATCTATAAGCGCTGCCCTGCTCTCCAATGCGGTAATTAAAATTGTATCACATATTATTGCATTTTTACCACTTTTATGAAATGTTATTTTAGCACTTGTTTAATGTTTATTCCACTCAAACTTAATCAAAAGATAACCATAAGTATGATATGATAATTAAATAACCTATAATTAAAAACAGGCACACGCTTCATATGCGAAGTTGATTCGCGTCACGTTTGATAAATATCCTGTTGAACTACAAATACAGGCAATTAAATTAAAATCTAAATTTCCATTCATTTTAATGCAATTCATTACTTTGATAGCTTCGAATGTTTATCCAACGCTTATCTGGACCTACGATTGGGTTTTATTGTCTCGACTTATTTGAAATCACTTACACTACATATGCGAGTGTATGTCTCAATCAAATTGATTTGTTATGAATATTCTTTATCATAAACATGAATATAAAAAACTTATTTTGTTGGTGAAACAGATTGTGGCGGCATTGGGTCAGAATTTTCTATTGATAGTCGATTTTGTGCGCTCTTATGCAGAAGTGGGAAAGGATAAGGCCGATGACACTGACTTAATATTTTCACAGTTCACAGAATCGGTATTTAATACTACACTGTCAGCGATTGGTGTCATTTCTAACAGTGACGACAGTTTGGATAATAACGAGGTTTATAGGAATAGTACTTTATAATAACCAAAAATTTGAATAATTTATTTTTATTTATCAATCACTATATTTATATAAATCAAGAATTTTTTTCAAATCACAGTTGTATTTATTATAAACATAAAGCAATAGACTATAACTTATAGTTAATGTACAAATTTGTTAATCGTGTAACGAATTCTATTTTTCAATTCCTTCGCTTGAGATTTAATTATTCTATTTATTGACTTTTATGTCAAATTTATTTTAATTTAATTTCAGTCATACCTGTCATACGATATCTAAATTATAATTTTAGTTATAACTGATTCTTAACTGATATATTTATACTTTATTTTAAAAATTGGACCAATTTTTGTTTGAAAAATTGTTTCACTGAAGCTAAAAATCTAATGATAATTAATAAAAAGGTATTTTTAATTCTTTTATCGTAATTTTGATGACTCCTTAATTGAAATTAAAAATAATTAAATTAAAATATAGATTACTGCCAATGCTTTAATAACTATTATAATAGATATGATACGTGTGATAGATAGTTAAATATTCTATTCTGTGGATAATAAATGATTTTATAAAGGCAGCTGCTTTTTAACTGTGCATATAATTTTGCAAATTTAATATAAATATTGATTAAAGTACTTGCGCTGCATTACACATAATTCGGTTCTGTTCAGTACAGTCATAAAAATAAATCTTATTTTTAGATAATTAGGTAATATAATTATTTATACATTTAATAGTAAAGTACTCAATACTGGGCTCACAAAATGTTTATTAAGTTCATTGCAATTATAGTTTTCGCAAATTTAGTAAATGCTGAGGTGCATAAAGGTGTCGTTACATTAGACGAACTCACTTTTGATAAAGTAAGTCTTTCAACAACTAGTGATTAAATAAAAATTATACTAATTTTTATCATTAATGTTTATCTATATCTAAGTTATAAAATTATAAATCATACCTGCACAAGGTGGGGGTTCATTTCGGGATTTCTTGAAAATGTGAAGAGGGGGTCAAAACTCTGCGGGTTTCTGAGGCAATTTTTTTCTCAAAACGCGTTTTGCAGCCCAAAAATGGGTTTCCCGCCAAAAAATGAGAATATTTTTCACTTTAAAATTTTCTTGGGAGGGGGTGGCAACCCTATCCCTTGTGCAGGTATGCTATAAATAAAAGAACAAACCGAGTAATTCATCTCGTGATTGATCTAAAACTATGACTACTCAAGTACTAAAGTAATTATTTAACATTATTCGTAATAAATTCAAGTTTTAGTTAAACTCAAATCCAGTATTGCCTGTAAATTAATTAAACAGTAACTAAAAGATACCTTTGAGATGATACAAATATAATCGAATAGGATTATTAATTACTTTGTGACCAATTGTTTATCCTAAACCTTGGAACAGGTGGTGTCTCGCTTTAAGTATGCATTAGTTAAGTTCGCGCACGCATTTCCATACGGTGAAGATCATGACAACTACATTAGAGTCGCGCAATCAGTCGTCAACTTTTCAGACATAATTATTATTAATTTGGAAATTAAAGATTATGGAGAAAAAGATTCACATGAATTGGCCCTAAGATATAAAATAGCGGATAAGGATTATCCTGCTCTCCGATTGTTCAAAGATGGAAAATTAGATAACCCTATTATTTATGAAGACAAACACAAAAATAACAGTAAAATTGAATTAAATGCAAATAAAATCAAACTGTTTCTTAAGGCAAACACTGGCATACGTGTAGTTCTCGATAATTGTAGTCAAGAAATGGATGAAATTGCAGACAATTTTGTCAAAAGTTCTGTAACTCATCAAAGGAAACAGTTTGTGAAAAATGCAAAAGAATTCGTTGAAAAAATCAGAAATAAAAGCGATAAGAAGTGGGCAAATATTTATGTAATGTTAATGGAAAAAGGATTAGAGCGAGGAAATAAATTTTTTGAGAGCGAAGACACAAGAGTTAAAAACTTATTGAAGGGTAAACTGACTAAAGATAAGAAATCTGAACTCAATGCAAGACTCAATATTTTGCAAAGCTTTTTAACTGTTACAAAATTTAAAGATGAATTATAACTTATATCAGAGTTATATAAATAACTTATAAGTTATATAACAAATAACTTTTAATTTTTAAAATACATTATTAGTTAGTAATTTTGCGTAACGTTTTTGATTAATTGAAATGAATTGTAATTTTGAAATAATAAACTTTAAATTAAATATTTTACTGATAAAATATATTATTACAAATCATTTCTATTTTGCATGTTATGTTCATAATAAGTAAATTTGTTTTTAATAAAACAATTGTGAACTTCTGGACTGTTTTATCAGGTTTTTAACTTATTTTTTATTTTTTATCGCGTACTTCTAATTAAAGCTGGAAAAGAAAACCACTCACAAAATATTTATGCAGGTAGTACTGGTACAGAAAAAGATTTTTATAGAATTTATTAGTATTATTAGTAGTGAAGTAACAATCTCTTTAAATTGAATTTATTGAATTTAAATTGAAGGTTTAGAGTTGAATATAAAATTAAGTTGTATTGCACTGTATAAAAATATTGATTTAAAAGTTGGCTTCAATAAAGTTGACAATTTGGTAATCGACTGGATAGTCATAATATTGATATCAAAGCTTTATCTGATATGATTTTATTATTAATTATTTCTTAACTGGTTTTTATCTTAACTGATCATCACTTACTGCAAGTGAAAATATTGCTTAGTATTTGGTATGGCTTTTCACGCGCTCTCAATTCAATCAGTTTATCGCCATTTAAATTAAAGCAGAAAATAGAACCGCATAACTGTCATGCAATCAGTTTATAAATAATTATAATCATTTATAACGAGTGATAAAGGTTTTCTGCGTATTGTAAAAGTCGATTTCGGCGTCAATATTTGGGGTAAACAATAAACAGAAGGATTTTTTCAAATTAGGCGTCAATTTTAAATAATTAAAGCAAATTGACAAATGTGTCTACTATTATATTCATATAATTTGCTAACATTACTTGTATTATTATAAATTTGCTTTTCTTAAATAATTATATGACTTATACGGTTTTCGGATCTCCAGATTTGGTCTGGATTAATAAGTTTTAATGTTATGTTTTAATCCAATTTCTATTTTTTATGCAAATATTTGGAGGAAAATCATTATTTTTTATTATATCTTATATTTACACTTTAATATTACATTCAGATTACATTTAGTATCCATTGAATTCTAAAATTTATATCCAATTTAAACTCAAAAGATAATTCAGGTACAAATTTTTTATATTAATCAATTGAATTTATATTAATTTGTTTCTGAATTTCATAAGATAATTGTAATCGAGAGAATTCAGTTTTACAATGAAATCTAGAATTTGCTCAAAAAGTTCAAAAAGTTTTTGTTCTATACTAGATTTTTAATACAAGATCACTACTAATATAGTACATTATAAAATCTTAATTTTTTTTGATAGTATACGAATTATCGAAAAAAATTTCCCTAAATTTATGATATTTAAACAGAAAATAAGCCTTAAACAAGTGATATTTTAACTGAAAAAGTGATATTTTAGGTTTATTCGGCGTATTTCGTCTTAAGCCAAAAACCTTTATCACTATTTAGAACTTAAAATTTATGTCTCCTTTTTATATTTGACTTAATTTGGAACTGAAAAGATCAAAATTTATTTATTAATAATAATTTCAAATCCTATATTAAATAAAAATTTAGATGAAAAAAAGCTGTTGAACAGAATTCGTTCGAATTATAAGAATTTTGTCAAACTGGCCGACGATATTGATTTGGTTTATTATATAACAGTTTCAGTCAATAATGTTTTCTGAAATATTAATATCGTTATTAAAGTATGTTTTAAAAAATCAATACTTTATCAATACTTCAGGCTTTGTTAGAAAGCCCTCAAAGACTGTTTGCATTGGTATTAACGTAGACTCGAGAGCTTGCATTTCAGATCAGTAAACAAGGGCTTGCTTCGGGATCAAGTTTTAGCGTCAAATGCGGTAATTCTTTAAATGTTTTAATTAATTGATTGATTGATATGTTATATGATGTCTAATATGTCTAATTGAAGCCATAATTGTCGGTGGGATGGATATGATTACGCAGTCTTTAAGTTTGGCCAAAAAGCCACACATAATAGTGGCAAAGCCTGGAAGACTAGTCACTGGTGGATCACTTGGAAAATACAAAAGGCTTTAATTTAAAATCACTTAAATATTTAGTATTAGACGAAGCGGACAGGATTCTCAACATGAACTTCGAGAAAGAAGTGGACAAATTGCTGAAAATGACCCCGAAAGAGAGACACACATATGTTTTCGGCCACAATGACCAAAAAGGCGCAGAAACTACAGCGCGCGTCACTCAAAGATCCGGTTCGGGTCGAGGTTTCGTCCAAATACCAAACTGTGGATAGTCTTCAACAATATTACGTTTTTATTCCCGTTAAATATAAGGTAAAGATTTGTTTTTTATATACAATACACAAGTCTTTGAGTAAAGTTTAAAATACAAATAATTGATTAATAGAACGTATATTTGGTGTATATTGTGAACGAATTGGTGGACAATTCATTTATGGTGTTCTGCAATACTTGCAGTAATACACAGAGAATTGCATTACTAGAGGTATTGCGAAATCTTGGCTTTACAGCGATTCCACTTCACGGACAGATGAGTCAATCCAAAAGAGTCGGATCTCTTAATAAGTTTAAATCTAAATCGAGATCAATATTGATCGCCACAGACGTCGCGAGCAGAGGTCTCGATATTCCTCACGTGGATGTTGTCATCAACTTCGATATCCCGACGCATAGTAAAGATCACATACATAGAGTGGGACGAAC
>JAQGCH010003399.1:0-10676 GCA_034699485.1 Nanhermannia elegantula
GATTTTAATTCCCTCAAAAGCCATCTGCAAAGTTATTTTTGTTATTCATTTTATTTAGACTTCAAAGTTTGAAATTATGTTTGTTTTTGCCAACACTTAAATACTATAATAACTTATAAGTTATGAGTTTATGCCTTGAAATTTTGGATAATTCTTGACTAACCAAATGGTAGAACATCTCTGTTATAGTATATAACTTATGTCTAAAAATATGAGTTGGTTTTGCATCAACAAAATGGTAAATAAGCTCAACAATTGCTGCAGAACATTAGTAAATGTCCAGTAAAACGATTTGCATTAAACTATAAGAATCAATATAAGAATGGGATGTGTTCACGAAGGATAAGATGCAGAGATAATTGTTGCAAAAATTGATAAATATATAAATTATAAAGTGCTACAACTTATAAATATTTAATAAAGTGGAATCAATTTTCTATTTTATTGAAGAGAAGGTCAACCATTGAATATAGTCTTTTAATTACATCTTATTCGAGATAGACCTGTGCCCGATCTTATTGAAGTGTTTGCATTTTTATTTATCATATCATATGTTTATTTAGACTCTTTCTCGATAAGTTGAAAATTTATTTTTCAAAAGGTTAAGTGAGGTCTTATTCAAAAGAATATTATGAAAACAAAAGGTGTACTCTTATAGAACTGAAAATTTTTATTGTATTTGAATTGAATAATTTCGTGCATTAATATTAGATATAAAACAAATCTAAAAGATTTTATTGAAATTTTCTCGGGAACTAATAATTATTGGTAATTGAATAGAAATAAAAGTAATGTTCGGTTTTTTGTTAAAGCGTTTAACCAAATAAAAAGTTCAAATACCTGTACTGTGCCTACACTTAATTTTATTTATTCATATTAATACATATTTATTAAGTGCAAAAAAACTTTCAATCATTATTTAATGATATATAGAAATCAAAGGTTTAACGATTTGAGTGTCGTATTGAAAGGAAAATTAGTCATATTTGGTGTAAAGTTATTTCTTTAAATAATGAATTATCTAATAATGAGCTCTGTAATGATGATTTGGAAGCTTTTGTTTTCAGTCAATACGAGCAAATTTTAGTTCAAACAAGACTTCAACTTTACATTTCGTTTCTCATAATTACATAACACACATATACCTGTTAGCTATAGAGATGCGTTCAATTTTCACAGCGCTTAAGTTTTATCGAAACCAGTTTTAGTACTTGTAAACGTTTATCTAATGCAAACCTAGCACTGGTTCAATGCACTTTTCATGTTATGTCAGTTAAGTTTGTTCCAAAAATTAAAGCCTGTGTTAGCACTACTTATATCTTCGCAACAGTTTTTATTGTACTTTAGGCAATGCTGTGCTTATGATCACTCAGTCCAGACTCAGTCCTCTTAACTTCTATGCATTAAATACTTAAAAATATTAAAAATTTTATTTTATTTATAAGGTATGGTTTCATATATTTTATTGGCCTTTCATTACTTAAATTAGTTTCTCATTTTGAAAATCATATTCCATTAAAAACATGGAAACATTGCTTTTACCCTAAAAATGCAATTATAATATTCATTAAATAAATTCAATTTTAGCAAAATTTCTACAATAATTATATTGAAAACTACTTTATTGATAGTATTAACGGTTGAGTATATAATTTAATTATAATAAATTAGTAGAACTTATTTATCAGTATAAGTAATACTCTTTTTTATTGAGCTTTCTTTTGGTGAACACGCATTGAATCAGTGCTTTAGAAAAATGTGAGTTAGCATTCGGTTGGCCTCAACTTTGATGACCTCGGCTTATAAATAAATATGTTTGGAGGCGACTCACGATTGCAATAATGCTTACCAAATCGCAAATATATTTCCATTTATTTATTTTTTTCTGGCCCTATAGAGCTGAGAAACTGAGTTAAACTGGAAAGACATTATCAACTCTATTAACAGAATATGCAACTTATAAATGACTGGCATTAACAAACTTTTTCTACATATCAGAGTCATTGGACTCATCGTCGTCTACGTCTAACCGGTTCTTTCCAGCGAAACTTTACAAACCCTAATATGTTCTCTCTTTCTCTCTCTCTTTATTTCACTCATTCTCACTCTCATTCTCTCCCTCTGTCTGTTTGTCTTTATTTCTCTTCTCATTTTTTGTTTCATCATTTTTAGTGATCATTTGCTCCTTCATAGCGTTGCAATGAATTAATTTATTATCAAAGTTGATATAAATTTACTCAAGAAGAATAAATTTACAAATATTATAATATAAACCTTTTGAACCCTAGAGATCTTGAAATAAATTCATTGACTTTATTACAAACTTCCCTAAACTTATAGAAATTTGGTTGACTTTGAGATAAAAATAATCCAAATAAAGGCCTTTTAAGGTTTAATGTAAGAAAGAGTCAATTCCTATATTTTGAATGAATTAACTCAATTCTTGCATTTATCAGTGGTCTCAACCTATTTAATAAATTTATTCGAAATAAAAAATTTGATAAATATAGCAAACGCTACTTCTTCCTAATCATAAGATAGGAATCAAGACTTGAGGTAATAACGAATCTGCATTAATAACTATGAGGTTAACTTTAGCATTAGCTTCAGTCATGACACTCATACCTTCCCTCTATCATGATGTATGTCTTGTAATTTAGATCGTATGTATATGTCTATGCAGTAGAGACTGGTTTCTAGTGTATACCCAAACTTATAATATATATACGTTTAACTTATATGAAGGCAACATGTGATGGCATAAGAATTGTGTATGTCTTGCAATAACTAAAAAGCAGGTGTGACTCTAGTCTTCTTTTTTCTTCACAAAACGTATTGATAATAATAATATAAGTTTTTAATGCTTGAAACAAAGCTGTTTCACTTCTTTTGCGTCCTTGGCTTTGGGCGCGGATTCGCCACTAGCTATCAATATAACTTATACCTTAAAGACTAGCACTTCTTGAGACCTTTTAGGAGTTTCTTTAAAAAATATAATATATTATGATTAAGAAGTTATTGATTTTATTAAATTTCAAGAGTTAAGTATTTCTGAATTCAATTATGATCTGTTTTGCATCACATCAATCACATTATAATGTAGAGCTGCGAGTCCTCCGCATTAATATATTGAAAACTGTACTCACATTTTGAGTATAATAAGAATAAAATCAGTTTGAAAAATAAAATCTTGAGTGCAAAACTTGATTCACTGCTTTACTACATTTCAATTTAAGAGAAAACTAGAAAATTGTCTCTTTCTATCAAATATATTTATGTGTTTCAATTTCAATGTAAATCAATTTTGATAATCATTTTTGAGCAAAACCTTAAAATATTACCAGTTCTAAAAAGGCTTTAACCTCAACAAATCATTTAGACTGAAAATACTTTTCTGAGTTTATCATAAATTCTTCAATTATTCAGCAAATGATCAAATATGTGCTGAATAAGTGAAAAATTTTCAATCAAATTGGTTACAAACTTTTCTAGAATTAATATCTTATTTTTTATGCAATTGAAATATTAAAAACTAATAAAATGTCAAAAATCTTTGACATAATTGATAATAATCATTAAAATTAAAATGAGAGTGAATACAGTATCTTCAGTAGTGATTAGAAGAGAAAATTACAATTTTTGCAAAAGACTTGAAATGAAATATATTTTGCGATTAAAAATCAAATTAATGATTGCAATAATTTGATTAAGTATTAAATAAAATTAAAAATAGTGAATTAATTGGTGTGTATCCCACAAAGAACAAGGTACTTTGAGACCTTGACCAATATTTGATATTGTTTGGTATTGGAAGCAAAGCGTGGGAAAACATCTGCATTTATCAAAAGATTTCTGCCATAAATCGTATCGATATCTTATTATCTTTGATTACAGATAAATTGAAATGCATTTTCTTACCTATAATAATGTATCACTCTTTCAATCGAATAATAACCAAATAATTGTGCTCAAAAAGTTCATCAAATTATTTCACTAATGGAGAGATACTTTCTTGAAACTGCTTTTCTATCTCTCATCTTTGAGAGGCTTTCACTTAATGTGAAATGAAGACTTTGGTAGGGATGCTGTGCATTAAGACCGTTACTGTTGTAATGTTGCTCTACTCTTATAATTAACAAAGAGTACTTCTAACTCTTTATGCTCTTAAATTGAGTTTATAGTGAGCGCATGTGCTCTATTTTACAATTGATGGACTGCATCACAAAACTATGTAATTTGGAGTACGAGTGCGCTTATGCTTAATCAACTTACCAGTTAGACTAATACACAATTTCTATTAATTATTATTTTGGGGTATTTCACGATTCAAGTCTTCGTGCGAACAGTTGAAGCAATTTATGAGCACTAAAGCATTTTCAAAGCTTCAATAGTTATATGTAAAGTACTGCATAAATACTCTGTATTTTATGCAGTTTATTAAGTTTCTTCACTGAATTTTCATATTATTCATGTATAAAATGAATCTATGTTTCTGTCTGTCTGTCTCTTTATGTGTGTCTGTCTGTCTCTCTATGTGTGTCTGCCTGTCTCTCTCCAAATTTATGTTCATGTCACTCATCTGTCTTTATCTCACAAACTCTACTCATCTCTAACAGAACTATAACTGAACTATAACTCAAGTCTAACAGAACTGAACTCAAACTGATTCCGTACTTTCTATTTACTATTTAACTACTTTCGCACTATTTGTTTGATGCTGTTTAATGTGTTGTGATATAATTTATATGATTATAAGTCTTTGATTCGATTCCTTAGCAAAGCAGATGCAGATGCAGATGAATCTCATCTCATACGAAGCAATCAAGTCGTATGCATCGTATGCATCAAAGTAGAGGAGAAGAGGAGTGCATTAATAACGCGTGCGCTCTCACAAAACTCTTATGTAAAATATAAAATGATTGTTAGTCTTTGACTCTTTATGCATAAACAGAAGGGGTTGTGATGATAGGGTTTGGCATTGATGAAGATTATTCTATACATACTAATGCTATGAACTGACATCACAAAGTCCTCAACATATTTATAAACTTTGAAAATTCAATACTTTCTTAGGTCTTAAAGCATGAAAGCCGTTCTTTATGAGACAATCAGCCCTCGATCGTTACGCTCTGTAACTAATACCATACAACTATACAGATGAGTAATAGAAGATAAAGAGATAATAGCAAATACGCTATATTTTAAGGTTTTATTTTTAAACATAAGCAAATATATTGCCAGTCTTTTCATTAATCTAAGGATTGTAGTATTAGAGCACTTTTTGTATGTTCAATGCTTAACCCCTTCCCTTTCATAATATAATATTCAGTGTAAAAGTATTAAAATGCATTATCGAACAGTGACAGCACAAACTCCCAGAAGCTGACTATTTAGATTAGCTTAATTCCAAACTTCGGGAAGCGCTGATCGATATTCAAAATTAAGCTCAACTATTTCCTTAAGCGCCAGAGCTTGTGCTTCAGTAGCACACATATCTAACTTACTGTACACTCACCAAACATGCAAACTTATATCTTAACTGACATTCCAAGCCGACCATAAAATATTCCTTTGAATTATAAAAAGAGAGGAAAATATCTCATTAACAAAACAAAATCGATTTTTTTCATTTTTATTTAATAAAATTAATATAATATGCATTTTGGTGGTCAATGTTTAGTGCATTAGTAATTGATCCGTTTGTCTGCGAATTCTTTCTGCGGTAGTGATTGTTATATATGTTTTTAAATTAATTTATTGAACGGGAGGTAAAAAACTATATTATATGTCAGTTCTGTGAAAGGCTTAGCAATAATAAAATAGTTAAGAAAATTCTACATTAATTTTGTGGCGAGTATTTTGATTATGGCATACAGTACTGTACTTACACTTAAATTACTTTAATATTAAGTTGAGTCAAAGCATGCTTTTTGCGGCAAACTTTTGCGATAAGTCGGAGTAATTATATTTTAGTGCTTCTTTGATTTGAGCTTTTGGAAAGAGAAAACTTGTTAACTTTTTTTATTCATCTATAAGTATATTAATATGGGGTTTAATAAATAAAAAAAATGCTTAGAAGTTAATGAAATCAAAATTTATTTTCAATTTAATTTATTTTTTAATAAATTTTTCAGTATTTGCCGAACAGACAAATCTTGAATTCTGGCAAAAGCTTGAGCTTCAATACATTTGAATTACAGTGAAACATAACATTCGCTGCCATCAAAGTCATCAACCCTTTGCATCCTTCAGTTGAATATAAGAGATGATTCATTTTGGTTGATTCAATGCCTGCTTCTTTCCAATCTCCTCATGACGTACAAAAATAATGCATATAACCGACCAAATTGATGATGCGCTCTAAATGAGAAAAAAGTTATTTCCATTTTTGGGCTTCGAGCACAATTTGAATTAATTCCAGTGCTTCTCTTATGCAATAATCATGAAGTTTCCTTGGAAACAAAGGGTTATATTTTTGCAGCCCTTTCCCATCTATTAACATATAAGCTATGAATCATAATTAACTGCAAATATATAAGCAATAATTACTTGAGAAATATATCTTTGCTTTTTTAAAACAACTTATTTTTGTATTATTTTATAACCAGAATGTTTGAGTTAATGCGCTTTAATTTGAAACTTTATCAAATTAATTATCATTTTGAAACATTCAACTTATAGTATGTGTCATAAACTTTATTTATATAATTATTATGACTTAATAAATCGTGATTAATATAAAACTTATGCTAAAATTTTAGGATATCTTCACTATTTTTATAGCTTTAATTAATTTTAAAATAAAAATTTGATAAGAAAAATATTTAATGTTTATTAGTTTTAAAGATTAAAAATCGGTTCTCATTCTAACTTAACTCTAAATTATACGGTATTCAATTCGATCAATACCTTTCAAGACAGTGCACAGACACACATTTATTCATAAAAGTCTATGTTTATTACAATTTTTTGGGCTTCATTTGGCCTAAAATCAAAAATTTAAATTAATTATTTTGTTCTTCTGTTTCTTAGTTTTCAAGTTATGAAAAGTTAATGAAAATCTTAATGAAAAGCGATGGGATGTGAATAACTCAGTGGGTGTTCTTTATGGTATTATTGGCGTGGGATAAGAGATATGACTTCAGTTTGAAGACTCATGAAGACAACGGCTCAATCATTTTAGCAATCACTTCAACGTGTGTTAAATAAAATATTTAAGTTTCGATTATATATCGTTTCAACGACTTTAGTTTTTTTTACATTTAATCAACAATTCTTTATTTTTGTTTTGCTTAACAATTCTTTTCATCGACATTTAATCTTTGAGTTTTACATCAGTCATTATTTTTTATAATAATAGCTAATATTTATATTTATAATTAAGTACTAGACTGTTTCCCGTTGCTACGAAACGCGTAATTCATACAATTTACAGGCTATGCTTTCCTGTACTTAATATAAATTTTAGAATATGTGAGCCCAACAATTACAGCCGTCAATCCATACAATAGCCGTCTCTGCCTTAAGTATAGTACACGTGCACTTTCCTGTATAGCATTGTTGCGGACACAAACACACAGACAGACAGACTGACACTATTTTTTTAATAATATAGATTTGGGATATCACTACAGAATGCAAGATATGATTATTTACTTCTATTCTTACTTTAATGAATGCAAAGCTATTAAAAGTATTACACTATTTATGACAATTAAATAAAAAATGCAATAATTAAAATTATATTTTTAATCGTAATTAAAGAACTTTATACGAATTGGTCTCACACTTGATTCTATCAACAAATTAAAAGATACGGTTTAAAAATAAAATGACCACAAAAAGAAGTTTGTTTATACCTGAAAAAATTTAAATAAAATGTTTAATTTTTTAAAAACTGATTTTAAAGTTTTCACTTTTATCCTAAGCATAATGTATGGACCGTTAAAAACGAAAACGGAAACGTTTTTCAATAATATCATTAAAATAACTGTTAATCCATAACATTAACTAATATTATTAATATAAAACTTACATAATTTTAACCGTTTGACTGACAACTCATTAAAAAAAATTTGAAAAATTCTGTCTAGTATTTGAATGAAGAAAAAAATTCAAACTGAATTTGTCAGTTACATAACATATAACCGGTTCAATCCAAACGACTAATCTATGGCCTATTATTGGCTCATCGAGAATATAAAATAAAGAAATGAAATTTATTTAAGATATAAGCTGAGGTTCAATCTGTTCAATTCTAAATAAATAATTACTTTGCTCAAAGTTAATACTAAATAGTTGATTGAGTTTTTTGATTAATTTTGTAGAATTAAAACATAAGAATTTTAATACTAAACATTGAATAGAGACTGGTCTGCAAAGGGAGAGTTAGTCTTTTGCCTCTTATTACATGTTATCTTTAAGTGCAAAGGGTTGTCCTTCTCAGTATCTCCTATACTAAAGCCTCGTTGAAATGAAGGGGGCTTCTCAACAACCTGTCAAGTGAAGGGCCTTATGTGTCATACATTCCTCCCTTTGGTCATCTCTAATAAGTTAGAGAGTTATGAAAGTTATAGTCATTATTTATTAGAACAACAGTTTAGTAGTAATTGCAGACTTGGACCAAACTCAAAGCCAGTTGTGCGGTGAAAGGCTTCTATTATAACCCTAGCACTGGGCCTTGCATTTTAAAGGTAGGCGAATGCTTCTTAAATATATCTGTTAAGGATTTTCTTTTAAAAATAAACGAAAATGTTATGATAAGTTTTTATTCCATTATTTTCTTACATTTTTTATAACTACAGATATTAAAAAACCATGTGATTAATCATTAATTTTAATTACTGAATATGATTGGAATACTCCTTCAAATTGGGAAACTTTATATTATAGATTCGAAAAGTTATTTATTAATATTTCGGCAGTCAATCAAAACATGATATGTTGAGCTCAGAACAGTTTAGTTCATTATGACTGTCAAAATAGCAGTTTTAGATTTCAAATAAAACTAATATTTTTCTCTAATTGTTTTCATAATTATATAATATAATCCATCAGATAATAAAGAATTATAAAAATAAATTACTTTCATATTTATAATAATATATAAAATGATATATAACATGAAAAATATTAATTTCTACCAAATGTACGAATAATTCTAAAGCGAGAATTTTAAGATTGATCTACTGTACGAACCATTGTTTAGTTTATTCTTTGGGCTAAAGTTTATACAGATATATAAATTTTATATATATATAAATTGAGTCGAAGTATATAAATTAAATCAATTTCAATAAACAAACTATAATTTCTCAGATAATTCGTAACATTTTGATTAAACTCTTAGTTGAGTAAAATTTCAATTTCAAACCTTCATTCATTGCAAGTCTTGATTATTGTTGTTCTGATCGGTTGACTCACCCAAAGAGTTGACAAATTAATATTTTATGAAAATACTATCGGAATCTTGAATTCACATAAACTTTATTTTAGGAAATATTATGAACGGATAAATGACTGGAGGCAGACACTTCACTATATATTTGGCGGTCACGGCATTACTTAATTTCCTTATGTTTTTCTGTCATTTATTAATAGCATTCATATTAATAAACTTTATTCAAAGTTAATGAGTTTTTGTTAAGATTTAAAATTGTAATCAACTTCTTTTCACTGAAAAGCAACATCTTATCTTAGATAACACACTGATCCATAAAATTGTCATTAAAATGAAGGCTAATAAATCTTTGATCTTTTTTAAAAACTAAATTTCACAGTTAGTCTGCAAAACAGATTTGTTATAAAAGTCAATTATATACGCATTAATAACTAATATCAATATAATGCGTAAAAGAGTAACAGTGCAGATATAAGTCTCTAATTTTAAACGTAGGTTTCAACGCATATCAAGTCTGAATAGGATTTTTATCTGGGTTTCAAATTTTAAAACCTTTCTTTTTAAGGCATATTTTTTACATCTATTAAGCGGAAAAAATCATCGGTTAAAATAAAAATATAATGAGATCCAAAGAATCATTGAATATTTTAATTCTAAAATTTATTAATCCTTTTAGTATACAAAAAAAACTTATAAATTACTCATTACTGTAATCCCGATATAGAAAAATTAGTATTTATTGTAAATTCTGGTGATTTGATTCTGAAATAATTTTGTTGCTTTAAAATATGAATGGATTGTAACTCAGACACAAACAATTGAATATTTGGCTCATTTTAAATGCATAAAAACAATACTCTGCTTAGAAGAATAATTTTATATATATTCAAAATGTGAAATATAATAATTTTGAATCAAATTCCCAATTAATAAGTGAAAGTTTTCAACAAATGAGAATTTTTACTTTATTTCAGAATTTTTATTATAATTTTCACGTAAAAGCAAGTCTTCGAATATGGTATTGAAATTCAAAAGTTGTTTTTCATCTGAACTTAAAATCTACTCTAATGTTATGATTCAAAGAAAGTAAAGGAAATTTTTACTTGAATTTCGCTTTATATTATACAGTATTCAATAGAAATAAAATCCATAAAAAGTTGATGTATTTAACTAAAGCATATTTTTTGAAAATGCCTCCACTAATGCCTCGACAGGCAGTTTTGACAGAATTCGCGCAGCTCTGTCTGCAAAGTTTAAAATAAAATTAAGGACGTCT
>JAQGCH010003400.1:0-10672 GCA_034699485.1 Nanhermannia elegantula
TAATAGGGTGATAAAGAGCCACAAATATAAATGTCTAAAATATATTAATATTAATAACTCTTAATTAATATACAGTATATATAATTTTAAAGTTTATCAGTGAAAGAGACAAACTTAATGTTAATTTTTAAAGAATAAGAGCCACAAAATAGAATCAGAAGAGCCACGTGTGGCTCTCAGAGCCATGGGTTGGGAATCCCTGCTTTAGACTATACGCTATACACAATAAAATTTATTGTATACTTAACTAAAAATAGTCTAAAAATCTAAACTAATTATTTACATTACTGTATAATATTTTGTTTTCAATTAACTTTTAGTTTAAATATCATTTTGTAATAAATAAATCTTTGAACTTTCTCAACATATACCATAATTCTAATTATTTGTCAGATTAAGCACAAAAAGTGCTAAACAAGTCAAAAATGTAATGATAAACAAATTAATTTTTCTGACATAAAAAAGATGTCGAAGTCAAGTCAAAGTCAGCTTGGATTCAAGGTTCGTGCTTAAGGCTCAGTGCATATGCAGGGTTGCCAACTGTCCAGCTTTGAGATGGACAGTCCAATTTTACAATGTTCAGTTAACTGGACGCTTATTTCCATAAGTTATTAATTATTATTATGAATATTAATAGAAATTTTTTTATATGGGGATCAATATGAAAAAACTCTTAGTTTATACCCCCATTTAAAAAACAAGTTAACTCTTATAATTGATATAATAGTGAACTTATGAGTTCAATTTATATCAGTGATAGCAGAGTTAACTTGTTTGATAAATAGGATTATGAACTAAGGGTTTTTTCCATATTAACCCCCATATGATCTAAATTCAATGCATAGAATCCATTCTGTGTATAATAAGTGACTTAGTTAAAGCAGAAATATGTATTTATTTTAATTATTCTATGACTAGCTCTGAATTCACTGATATTTTTAATAATGTTGAATAACTTAAAGCAACAAAATCAGAGAAAAATTATTTATTTAAAATTAAAAAATAACTGTATTTATTATATTTAATAATGCATGTATTTGTGTATTATTAGCCATATTTTCTAAATAAAAAATAAATAATTTTATTAATCGATTTAGTTTTCAAGATTTCGAAAAATGTACCACTTAATCAGTGCCGTAGCCAGGATTTTAGGTTTGGGGAGCTATATATAGTAAAAATCTCAAATATCGCTATTTTTTAAAATTGCTACAGACCTACACTTAAATGTTCAAAAATCTTTGGGGGGGGCTATAGCCCCCTGCCTACTCCTAGCTACAGCTGTGCACTTAATCTATAAATTGATTTTTTTGTCCAGTTTTGAACCGAACAAAAGTCGGCAACGCTGTGTGTATGTCATTTTTATTTACAATATGCCTTATTTAAGCGTAAATGAGTTTGATTACAGATTTTAACAAATTGATAAGTTTCTCTACATTTACATTATAGACATTAATTTATTACTACATTCAAATAATTTTCGGCTCTCTGTGTATTCATTTTTAAGATGAATTTGTTAAGAATATTAATAATATTTTTGCTTTTCAATGCAGATCGTGTTTATTCTAATGATAGAAATCATTTGGATATTGAAATCGAGAATAAACTGAAAAAGTTTCTAAAGAATGTATTAAATGATGAAAATGAATATGGTTTTGATTATAGTGATGAGAAAAGTGATGATTTTGAAGAAAATATCAAAATTGATGTAATTAATAAACCATTTCCTGACATCAATTCAGGTAATGCTGAAAACTTTACTGAATTATTACAAAAGATTACAGACTATGATATGGTCACAAATTTTTATAAGCATATGACTGAAAATTTAAAATCAGTTGAAGATAGGATTAAACAGAAGTTTTATGAGTTAATTGATTCACTGGAATTACCTGACGATTGTTTGACGTCTTTTGCACATATAATACAAGCAATGGGAAGAAGTGAATTGTGGGCTTTTAAATGTGAGCCATATTAAAGAGTAATGGCAACTTTCCATAGAGGCCCGCCTTCAACAGGACGCCATCTTGAGTCATATATCAATGGAAAGATCTCATCGAGTACTACAAGTTTTCCTCTTGGATCAACTCTATCTGTCCACGGAATAAAGCATCAGAAGGAGAAGAAGTCACCATTGAAAATACATTACATATTTCTGTATGTATTTATATATAATGTATTTTCAATGGTGACTTCTTCGCCCTCTTGTGCTTTACTCCGTGGACGGATCGAGTTGGTACAAGAGGAAAAGTTGTAGTACTCGATGAGATCTTTCCATTGATATATGACTCAAGATGGTGTCCTGTTGAAGACGGGCCTTTATGGGAAGTTGCCATTACTCTTTAGTTATATAGTATTTTAATTCAACTGATTTTTTTTGTTTAAAAAATAATGAGTTTAACAGAAACTAAAAGTTAATATAATTAATTTATAATTAATTTTTTAATACTTATTTATTATCAAACGTTTTACCAAGGTAACTTTCAAGACTCTGATGGGGGTCCAGGCACTACCCGGACACCCCATTGTTTATATCTGATATACATTAGAAATTCAGAATTTAAACGAAAATTTTTTCAACTATGATAACCCCTGCTTTTAATTATGTTAGCAGAAAATCAAGACTCGTTAATAATTAATATCATAAATTACTAATAAAACTGCTTTAATAAGGATTTTTAATTCCAAAAACATTTTAAGAGCGATAGGCATGACAGACATAATTTATAACTTTTATTAATTTAGCCTTGTAACATTTAATAAATTTAATAAATTTTCTACATAGCAATAAATTTAATATTAAATTTAATTTATTGGATTATTTATTTAATATTAAATTTAAAAATGCAGCTAAATCTTAAAATACTGTGTTATTATGTAAAGATTTAGCCAATCGGTGCAAAAAATTAAAATTAATTTTATTTTAGTTATAGACTCGTACGGAAAGATTCCATCGGGTGTTACAGAAGGCGTTTCCTCATTTTTTGGTGATTATGATCAATGCCTTAACATAGAAAGCAGTCAAACAGAAACAGATACAAATATATTTAGTGGAAAGTATTGTTTAGCGTCACCTCATGTTGAGTTTCCTTCATTTCAAGAATTAAAAAACAATATAAGCATAAAATTTTTGAATAATAGTACAAATAATTTAATTAACGATTTACTGAAGCGTAAGATCAATGCAGTAAAGCTATTGATGGCGAATAACTTTTATATTACAAACTTTACATTTTTTCGCATTGGAATCTGTATACCATCTAATTGTGAGGCAAATCACATACAAAATGCTATAAATAAAGGTTAATTAGTTTGAATCTATATATAATTTTGAAATAAAATTATTAATTAATTAAAAATTTAAAATATAGTTTTTCAACCAGTTGTCAAGTTTTCTATAGATGTTGGGCCTGATTGTGATGTTAAAAATGCAAAATTAAGTTTCAATAATTTTCAATTATTTTCTATGTAAGAGATCTGTTTAATTTCATGTTATTATTTATCTAAAAGCTGTCTAAAATAGGTTTACGTGACATTAGTAATCATTTAAAAAACAAAAAAAATATATTTATTTATTTGATTTTTGATAAATAGGAATAGGACCTAAAGAAATGGTTTTAGGCGCCTAAAAAACTATGAAAAATCTGTACAAAACCTGAAAATTTTTTAATTATTAATTATTTCTCTTTATTAGAATCTTTTTCATAATTCTATTAATTATGGTAACTGTCAGTACAACTATAGAGGTATTTATCAACAAAAAAGTGCTACAAATCAGGAATAGAAAGTCAATCGAGAAAATCAGTAGAAAAGAGAGTATTTTAATGACATTTTCCATAATTAAAAATACAAAACAATTATTTTCAACGAAAAAAGATGATTTTCAATGTGTGCATACATTGACATTTATTTTCATCCTATGGATACATATGGGCCGTACATATATCGCACCGCTCACTCTCAATGTTGTGGGAGTGAAGAAAATCTTCAGCGGTTTTATATTAAAAATTTTATCAGATGAAGAATATTTCTGGATTAGGACACCATTTCCTATGGGAACACTTTTTATTTTTGGGTAATTATTGTCATTTTTTTGGGTAAATATAATTTTTTTGGGTAAATATTATAATTTTTTTGGGTAAATATTATAATTTTTTTGGGTAAATATTATAATTTTTTTGTTTTCAGCGGAATTTTTATAGCATTAGACTTTTTTGGTAAAAAACATAAGATTTGTGCCAAAAGTTACACACAATTTGCTATAGAAAAGTGGCTGAGATTTAATATGCGTTGCATTGGACCCATTCTAGTGATATTCATATTGTCCGCATTAGGGAGTGGACCGATTTGGCATTTAGGACACAAATATTTTGCCAAAGATTGTGAAGTGAATTATTGGAGAAATTTGCTATTTATTAACAATTTCACATCAATAATGGGAGTAATTAATTGTATATCTAAGTATTTTTTCATATGTTGAGTATTCCGTATTCCTATTAATTTCAGTGCAATCCTTCGTCAATATTCATGGCTATTATATTTCAATTACAAATCATTTCCCCAATAGTTTTAATACCACTCTATTTTTGGCCTATAATTGGTGTTACGCTTAATATAATAGTAATAATATTGGGAAGTATAACAAGTATTTTACCAAAATTTCTGGGACTACCCATCGCTCCATTCGAGGTCTCAGATATGTATTCTGTGGATCAAATAGAGCGCTCACTATTGCGCTATAATTTTGGTACTGAACAATGCATAACACCGTTCATGACCGGGATTTTAATCGGATATTTGATAACAATGAGAACTAAATCTAAAATTTTCAATAACTTTATAATAATAATACTTTGGATAATATTCGCTGTTTTTAGCTCTTCAGCTGTTATTTGGGGCGAAAATTTCAAAGACATTAATAAGACTCCAAATAAATTAGATTTATTGCTCTGGTTTTCATTGGGAAAAATTCTCTGGTCTTTAGGTTTGGGTTCACTTATGATTGCATTATATGTAGGAAAAGGTTAGATAAACAACATTTTTAGTATTTTATATGTGTTTGCATTCAATTAAGTTTAATGTTTATTAAATTCAGGTTTTGTGTACCGCTTCCTATCTCTGGATTTTTTTAGGCCAATATCTCGTTTGAATTTCACATTTTTGTTACTTCACACGATTTTAATTTATTACCGATTGTTCACAATTAAAGATAATATGGAATTAACGCACTCTTATATGGTATATGATATTCAAAATTATGTCATTTATTATTCCAATTTTAAAATATAATCTTTTAGTTTGAATGCATTTTTGTCGACTCGTTTTTGACTTATATTTTGGCGTATTTTATATACATTTTAATTGAGAGTCCGTTTAATAATTTGATGAATATTTGCAAGAATTCAAAGCAATCGAGTGATGAAAACTCTAATAATGTCAATAATATAGAACTCAAGTAATTAAATAATAGATCAATAAAACTCTCACTGTGTTTATTACAAACAAATTATGCATAAATTTTAAAAAATCATTTTATTTTATGAAAAATTTTAACACAAATATATTATTTTCTGATACAATTAAATATACATTAAAACGACAAATTTTAAAAACTGAGATTAATTTTAGAAATAAAATTTATTTTATATATATTTTGAAAATACTTATTATAAAAAGAATAGAACACAAATTTGATGTGTGATTCGAAAGCATAGCAATTAATTCTATTTTGTACAGTTCTTTTCACCCAAAAGTGCGAGATTTTTAAAATATATACTTATGTGTATAGCATTTCAAACATTATATTAGATAAAGTCTATTAAAATAAAAAACTGTGCAGAAAAGCATACATTTACTTCGTATTTTTGGGTGAAAAGAACTGTACGGTAGTATATTTCAATGTTAATCACAAGTCTGTATTTATCTCCTTTTCATACTACACAACTCTGGCCAGCACAGTTACTAGTTTTCCTGCATGGGTGATCTCATCCTCGATACCTTTATTAGGTTCATAACCGTCTTGGCCCAGAGATATCTAATTTTAAATATTTAATTAAATTTATCGATATTAAAATTATTTAAATTGAAAAATTGCTAACAAAATGTTTTTACTTCAGGTTAAAAAGTTTTTAATTAATATAAAACTAGCGTGGATCCCGTTGCTACGCAACTCATATAGCATATAAAATTAACTCTGATAATAACCGGTAGAATATTATTTTTGAAAAATCAGCATTTAAAAAGCATTGTTATAGCCTTTACAGTGCTTTTGCCATTTTGAAAAATTTTCTATAGAAAGATCTGAATAGTATTGTTGTAGCTACCAAATTTTCATAATACAGCGAAAGAAGCTTTATCTAATTAATGGACTGTCCACTTACTGTCCACATTAAGCAAAAATTAACTCTTTATAGGTAAACCTCATTATAGTGAATAGAAAGTGTCGGTTCACTGCGATTCACTATATCAAGGTTTTACTGTATTTCAAGCCTATATTTATATTACAAATGCCTAAAACCGCGTCTTTTTTCAAGTGAAATAAGTATATCTCTTTTTAATTTTAAAGACTTGTCAATAACTCCTTTCTCCAAAAGAAATAATTCTGTTTTCAGAGGGTTTATAATTGAGTTTAAGATAATATTCAAAAATCTCTTCAAAAGATTTGAAGTCCGTTTCTTTTGGTTCAGTAAACACTTGTTTTCCACATTTTCCCCAAATATAGAAAACATTCTCTTTTGAAACAGCAATTGAAATATCGTAATAAGAATGCGCCAAAATATCAGTGAATTTCTTTTTGATGCCAAGTTTTTTAGGTCTGAAAAGTATCACTTTATCTCCAGTCCCTAATTGACCCCAACCATTATTTCCAAACGCATAAATATCTCCATCACGTGATAACAATAAATTATGTCGAGGACCACAACATATTTTCTCAATAGTTATTTGATTCATGTCTAAACGAATTGGATTATTTGATTTTATAAAAGACTCCCTAGGAACACCCACAGAAACACCCATATTGTAGCAATCATTCGAACCCCAAAAGAAAACACGTCCGCTTTCAGTCAGAACTAATGAATGATTAGAACCACAAGAAATTGATTTCACTTTCTCCCCATTGAAAGAATGTAATTGCTGTGGAAGTGAAGACATTCTATTATCACGTCTAATAACAATTGGTCGAAATCTATCCCAACCCCAAGAATAGACATCTCCATATATAGTCAATACAATTGTATGACATTCACCGCAATAAAAGTCTTTAATCTGTTTTCCACTCAAATATGGATTCAATTCTGGTTTACATGCATTCAATTCTGGTTTATATGCATTGTTATCTATCTCTCCATTACCTAAACATCCCCATGCATTTCGACCCCAACAATAGACATTTGCATCACTTGTGCGCACGATTGTGTTAAACTCGCCTTCTTTGATGTCAATCACATTTTTATTACATAATTCTTCAACAATTGAGTTTTCAATAATTGATTTGATTTTCTTCTCGTCATTACTAATGAAAAGCAGTAAATCTTGAATTTCTTTTAAAGCATTTCTTTTAAATTCATAAAATTTGTCATCATTTGTAACTACTATTACGCTATGACGCGAAACAAATGATAATTTAATATTTCCATCAAAATATTCATTTAATTTAACAGAAAGTTTACTCTCTTTGACATCCATTTTAATAATGAATTGCGATAAAACTTATTTTCAAGCAATTGAGTTATTTTATGATAACTCTTGAAAAAGATTAGATATGAAGCACAAAGTAATTCTTAGAGCTTTTTGTTTATTATAGATTTCTTTTAAAGAAAAAAAATTATTCTCTTTATCATATGTATAGTTTTTATAGAGTATATCAAAGATAGACATCGGAGTTTTCGGGTTTAATTTTCAGGCTTGGTTTAACCCGATTCGGGTTGGTCTAATCGGGTTTAAAAAATATGAGTCGTTTCGGGTTTTATCAGGTTTAACTCGAGGTTGTTATAACAGAGTAGGTTAGTCTACTCTACTTAGGTTACAATGGATGATCCTATGCCTAGTCCTATAATATCTATAATAACTTTAAGATATATTAAATCAATCGAAAGTATAAAATGCTTTGTATTGTATTCATAACAAAATTTATTGCTTTCAACAAAATATGTTTTATTAATTAAAAACAAATAAAAATGTACATTAAGACTGACGTCTATATGATATCAAATCTGGAATGACTCCCAATCTATACCCGTCAGGCATTTGTTCGTCAATCTTATCTCTGATATTCGATCCGTCGATATATTTTCTGCCGTCGTGTAAATCGTTGAGAACATTGATCTCTCGTTCAGTTAATACAAAATCTAAAACTCCAAAGTTTTCTTTAACTCTTATTTCTTTAGTAGACTTTGGAATAGTGGGCACAGAGTTCTGTACCGACCATCGAATTAGAACTTGTGCTGCAGTTCGGCCGTGTTTTTGAGCAATTTCTATAATCTTTTGCTCTCTCACTAACTCTCCTAATCCTAAAGGACAGTATCCCTGGATTTGGATCTTATTTTGATCGCAATAATAGCGTAAATCTGTTGGATTCTGATAGGGATGAAACTCAATTTGATTGACTGTGGAGTAACACTACTATTCTCTGACAGTTTTTCGAGATCTGTTACCTCATAATTACTGACCCCAATCGCTCTGCACAGTCCCTCATCGTATAGAGACTCCAATGCTCTCCAAGTTTCTGATAATGTCTGCCATTTGTCCGCACAATAAGAGGAAACTTGAGGCCAATGAATGAGAAACAAATCGATGTAATCTATTCCGAGCCGTTCTAATGAGCCATAAAGTGCACACTTTGTTGAGTTATATCCGTAATCAGTTGGCCATAATTTACTCGTCAAAAATAGCTCTTCTCTTGGTATACAACTCTCCTATTGAATGAATAGAATTGTTACTGTGTTTAAAAAAGTTGTACTAATATTAAAGCACAAACTATTCTATTGTGGGATACATTATATTCTCGTTATAATAAACGGGTATAATATATCTCCCGTTATATTTATTATTTTCAATTCTTCAGAACTAAATATTAAAATCTTAGCTTACAATGAACTCTCATTATGATCAGTGGTGCACAAGATCGGCACAAGTGCTCGAGCCAGGAGGGAAAAATTTGAGCGTGCTCGAGCGTGATTACCTGTGCTCACTTTTTTGAGGCGATAGTGCGCCGAGTTTACCGAGCATTTAATCAGCAAATTTCATAAGTTTAAAATCTATTTTTACACCAAAATAGGTTATTTTAAGCAAATATGCGATGATATGTGGGACTAAACTTTTAAAATAACAATTAATATATTTTTGCATAAAAATATTTTGTAAAAATTATGTCATCTAATGTTAAAACATAGTGTTGTACTAATATTGAGAATGGGCTCTCAGAGTAAAGACGCTCGAGATTTGAGCGCTGGCAATAAATAAAATCAAAACGCTCGAGCGTTGAGCGTATCCCTGATTATAATATATGGATTTCTTTCGCAGTTAACTTATATAAGTCTGATATAAGTTAATAGACTTGAACTTGTAATTAAGAAACAACGCTCACATTAATAGGTTCTGTACCATATCTCTTCGCAGTGTCAATCAGACGATATCCACAATCTTTAAGAGCATAGACTACTGCTGAATGAGAATATCCTCCAAAGTGTAAAGTCCCTAATCCGACATAAGGCATACGAACCCATTCATTAGATCTAATTTTGTCTTTTCATCAAATATATTCATTATAACAGCAATAAAACAATAAAATTTAATCAAATAATTTATAATTTAAGATACAAAAAATTATTTAAAATATTAATTTTATGTAAATTTTGTTAATATTCTATGTCTATGAATAAATACAGTCAGAATACAGTATATTATTAGTGAATTTTGTTGTAACGTTTAGTTTCATTATATTTATAAGAACTATTCAATACGTGGGTGCTTTTATTTTTGTTACGTGAGTTTAATCTAGTGTTGGGTGAGTCCCAACTTTCTATTTCAGTCTCAGTTTCAGTCTTTTAAAAATTTGAGTTTTAGTTTCAGTTTCAGTCCCAAAGACTGATACATCACTACAGATGAGCGATCTCTACAAAGCTGTAAAACAAGATTTTGCACAGAAAGCAGAAGTATTAGAGGCCTCTTAACAAAAGTTGATATATTATGCGCTCTATCATTAATTACATTCATGAAGTTCTATAGTAAATAATTAATAATCTAGTAACATTTTAAATTTATTCTCAATTGTATTTCAAATGTTAGATTTAATTAAATTATTTATTAAATGCATTCGTGATTCAAGTTTTAATATTTACAATTATTTTACTTTAATAAATAAATATAAAAATATAACTATATTTGATTATATGGAATAAATTAGCATTCTATCAAATATAATTATACAACCTACCTATCAATACGTTGCTGTGTACCACTTTCTCATTGACATATTTACCATTTCAATGCTTTATAGAAATAGTGACTTATTTCTAGAGAAGAATTTTGTTTTGTTATGTTTAGTTAAGTGTAATACAGTATCATTTAAAATAACAGGTAAAATATTAGATTTTAATTTTGAGCAAAATAATTAATATTATAGTTAAAAATAGGACTACAACTTTTTCAATTAATTTAATTATTAGTTATATAT
>JAQGCH010003401.1:0-10672 GCA_034699485.1 Nanhermannia elegantula
TACACAACATATACAGAGCACTAGTACTAGCACTAGTACCAGTCCACTTATCAATTCCCTTTTCTGCTTATCAATTCATATTTTCTCATTTTCTAAGCTTTCTCTCCAACTCGTCTCCCTCTCTCTCCCCTTCATTTCTCTCATCTCTTCTCTCATAAATGTATGGTATCAGTCCTTTAAATTTTGTTTTTGTCTCCTTTGTTAATGCATTCATGCATGTGTCCAGTGTCTGCATTTTTGTTTTGGGTCTACTTTTCACTCATATCAAATGATGCGTGAGATCTGATCTCTTACTAATTTCAATACAAACCAGACATCCCTAATAATTGAAAACCATAGGTTTACTACAACTATATTAATATACTTCTATAGTCCAAATACTTAATATTGCTTATTGTGTTTTTTCGAGAGTATGAATAGAAAATTTTCCTAATGGTTAATCGAAGCAAACATGCTTTACATCCTTTAAATTATAATTTACTTTACAACCAAAAATACAATACAGGTTTAAGCTCTCAGCCCTTGATTGTCGGTTATTGTAGTTTTTAATTTATATTTTTTAAAATCATTCTAAGCCCTCAAAAATAAGATTCTGACTATTGTTATGAGGAGAACTATGTATTATCCCTCAGTCAAAAAAATATTTGTTATGACTCATTCGAAGCTCAATTTATTATTGAAAATATTTTCGCATCACTTCTTACAGCTCTCGGATTAAAGTACTATATATTGTTTGGTAAAAGTTTCACTCTAATTAGATTTCTTGGTGAAATACAGTAAGAAAATAAATTATAAAAATATTTAAATTTTTGAACCCCTTCATCAACAGATTACTTAATGCGAACCAAATGTTTTAATTATTTATAACTTAGAGAGCACCAGAAAATCTTAAAATCTTAAAGTTTAATAATAAATCAGTGTCTAATAAACAACTCAGTTGTCCGTAAGGCTATTGACATAACTGATAAATGTTAATAGTTGTCGGCACTATTGAACTAATAACAGTTATTAACGCTTTTATTCTATCAGATATCAGAAGATCTCAAGTTAAAAAAATAATTCTTAGCCTTATATTATTGATTAACTAAATAAAAAATTCTATTCATTACTTCCACTAAATTCCATCAGAGTTTCCTCGAAGTTATCTTAAGTTCATTTTATAAGAAACTGCTTTTCTTATTGTGAAAAATATCACATAACATATTGAATTACATGCCTTAAGGGCTTTCGCAAAGCGAAAGGTTATATAAAAAAGTAAAAATAATTAATATAAGCTATGAATATAAATGCACAGTAGAAACAGCTAATATATTCATCTAAAGTGATGCCAAATAATAATAATTCACTTTTTATGAATTCGATTCACGCCTGCAATCAAATGTCATTTTTCAAACATTTGTTGTGCTATAATTTTGTATTATTAAACATGTCTATGGTATAAATATTTCATTATTAACAATACATCTAAATATCATTAGAGCTTTTTCTTTCAAAAAGTCACATAAAATTGTTTGAGCTTATTATCTGTTCAAATAGAAGAATTGGATTCTAATGAGTCTAAGAATTAACTTTATAAACGCCTAATGTTTCTGTTTTTTAATTAATAAGATTATTACGCAAATGATTTTACGCAAAATAATTAAAGCGTCGAATCTCTGTCATTAAAACTCAAATATTTCTTTAGTTATATATAAATTTGAAATCACTTTCAAAAGTAAGACAATTATAAAATAACATTATTTTTATAATTTAGTCAATTAATGTATTTATTGAAGAAAATCATTAAAATGTAATCAAACAATCTTTAAAGATATTAAGTTTTAATTTTAAAAATAGACAAACGAAATAGTTATTCACTCAATGAAGCGCTATTTTATGTTTTTATAGCTAACACTTTGATCGTTAAAATTAACACATTTTGCAAATAGCATACAGTATTAGCTTTTAATGTATTTTAGATTCCTTTCTCACAGCAAAAAGAATTTTATATAAGTCTAAAAATGAAGAATAAAATGTGAGATTACACACACGCTAAAGAGTAAAGATACTAATGGCTGTCATAGCATTATACAAAAGGAGGAGAGAAGGAGACCGAATGAATTTCAAATTTTATTCTTAATATAAAATATCAAAGAATTCCGATTCACATATTTTTTTCGATTAAATTTAATATTTCACTTAAGGAAAGTATGTCCTCTTTTAAACTCTAATATCAACTTTATGTTTAAATTTGGCTTTTAGAAGAAAAATTCCACAAATTAAATAAAAAGCACTTTTGGTTGAATTTTTCTTTAAAGCTATAATATATTGAAATAATGATGTAAAAGGTCGTAAAAATACGGTTTGCATAACCTTTACCGAGAAGAGTCGCTAAACTCTAACAACTTTATGTAAGAATTAACACTATTGATAATCTTTATTTACAATATTATGCAATTATAACAAGGAAATTACGATTTACACCAATCTTTACTCAAGAAAATTATTTTTTAACACTTAGAGTCTTAGAAAAATCAGGAATCTTAAGAATTTGTTCTCAAGGCAAGCAATTATTGAGATAAGAGCTATCTTTCTAGAAAACGCCTTCTATTTTAACTTCAATTGCATTTAATTTGGAACGAAATTTAAACTTTTCTTATATATTATTAGTTGCATGAGTTGTAATGAGGAGTTGAACCTATCTAGAGCTTAAACAATGCAGACCTTCTCATCCTAATTATTCTCATCATTATTCGATGAATTTTGTGAAATTATGTCAAAAATTCATTAAAACGTATCAAATTTTTGAAATTTGAATCCAATTATAGATCTAAATATTACAGAAATGAGTTGTTTTGTAAGCAATTTTATACCAATGGGTAAGAAGGAAAATATATCAATAAATCTAATTTAAAATTTTATAATTAAATGTAATATAATATTTCACTATAAACAGAAAAATGAACATTGTATTCATTTTTTCTCTGTTATCAAATAATGAACTTTTTTCATTCAATTCCAACATTTATTAATAGATTTTAATTTATGCAAAATAGTTAGAAGAGGAAAAAGAGTAAACCTCTTAATTAGTGAACAATTGAAATTTATTCATTTGCAGTGTTTAAAAACTACGACAAAATTTTTGGTGAGAAAGGTACTCAACTAAATAGGGGTGCATATTATTGAATAACTTTACATAGGAACTAAGAACTAATTTTCTAGAAATTTGAAGTATGACATGTGGGGTACTTTCAGGACTAGAATAAAAATTTCAAAAATCAAGGGGCGGTCAAAACTAATCCAATTACCAAAGAATTCGCCTGAAAACAGGTAAATTGTTTGAGAAATATTTATCAAAGTGTAATTCAATTTATAAATTTATTTTATTATTTAGAGATAAAATGTATTATTTCTAACATTTATTATTAAATTTTTCATAAAAAGGGAACTAAAATTTTGGGACTAGAGATTTAAATTCTTAGGGGAATATGAGTACCTTACACAAACCTTAGACTTGTTTGACTCTGTCGAAATATATGAAGCTTTTTCTAGGAGAGGAACGTAAGTAAAATATATTTTATATAAAGGTCTTAAGTTAGGATATAAACGAACTTTTGTGAATATATACAATATCTATACAGTATGATCTCATACTTAATTCTGATCTTATATAAAATACAGTATATATACAGGTATAATATATCAAACTTTGATGGAGAGGAAGGGGTCCGCTTTTAAGAATTCATGTTTTTTTCGAAGGGTTAAATAAATTGGGTCTTGTGAGAAAATTTTTTATTAAATTTAATTTTCGAGACAATCATTTTTCTAAATTATTTTAATATATCGAAAATTAACAATTTTGCCGCTGTTGTTTATATATTAAAGTAAAATCAACATTCATCTAAAATAATTAATTAACTCTGTTTTAATAAAAATAAGGCATTCTTCGGAATTTTTCTCAAAAAATCAAAGGACGACCAAAGGCATGCTTTTTTAATTTTTGTCTGAAATATTACTAGAGGACAAATTTTGAGTTTTCAATTTTCTTGGGGGTACATTTCTAATATATGGATATACAGTGCAGTATATCATATATGTATATCATGTTTAATGCAATATTAATTAGCAAAAATAAAATTAAACATATTGAGTGTTAAGTCTTTCTTCTAAAGCCATTTATTAAAATTTTCAAATAATATCTGAGAGCATGAAGAATAGAGTATCAAATTTGAACTCCACCTCCATGGAGTGAAATTGGAGTAAAAAGTAAACCTTAAGTGGAGTTAGAATTAAAAATTTTCAAACTTCGGCATACATTGTAGAGTATTTGGTTGCTTTCAAACAATGTTAAAACAACATAATTTTATTGATTTAATTATTGAACATTTTATGTACTAAGTGAGTACTAGTATTGTTACTGTACAATAGAAAATGAAACTATAAGACCGATAAATCTTAACTTAATATGAAATAAAAAATCTTACTCCAGTTCCAATCTATCTTGAAAATGAAAATTCTCATAATTTTAGAATACAGTATTTGAATGTCTTAATAAATAATTTTTGCGCTCAAATTTAGGTATACGATGTTTAGTTCGTAGCATAAATAAAGTTTTATAAATGGCACTAATTTTAAAGTGTTGTAAAATTACAACTATTTTTTACGTCTAGAATTGAGCTCTTTCTGTGATAGCTTAACCCATACTAAATTAAATTAAATTATAGTTAAGTTAGTTTAAGTTAAGTCTATGGTGCGTAACGCATTTGACAAGAGATGTCCACATTTTAAAATTTGAAGAATTAATAACATATATTATTATACCTGTATGAGAGCTGCTTATGCCATACAAATGAATGTTGTTCGAGAGCAAACCACATTTCAATTTTGAAAATTCTTTCAGTAATTGAATGTCAAAAGACAGATAAATAAACAATTATTTTCATTAAAGTAAATTATTTTGCATAATATAAATTGCGACAAAGCATTAAATTCTTCTCAATTTCATAACTTTCATGCATCACTTTTGAATGAATGTATTGCATAAATATAAAAGCGTTTCTTTATGAATGTAAATGAATCCTTGTTTTAAGTATAACTTTGTAACTTATAAATGACGACATAGAGATTGAGACGCTGTTAGATAGAAAGAGCAATTATTAAGTGAATATATTTGGGCAAAAAATTACTTTAATGGTTATTTTGCCAATAATACACCACTGTTTTAAATGAATATGATACATTGGTATATTGAAACTCCCAAGCTATGGTCATAACCTTAGTCATAGCCATAGTGGTTGAAATATAAAATGAAAACATAAGAGATATAAATAAATGCTTTTAATGTTTTAATTAGCGTTGCTAAATTTACAAAATTTTCTCCAGAGCACTAAATTTAGTATGTAATATAAAAATACAACAAACTGTTAAATACTAGGTTAAGTTATCATTCTAGAATGCTATGTTCTCCTAAATCGAGTGTCTTATATTAGCCCTAATTCAACTCTGAAATATAAGATTCTTTCAAACTGTTTTCTAATATCTAGTATTATATTCAATTGATAAAAATTTTTGAACTCCATATATTCATCCTATTATTTCACTTTTGAATTCATATTAATAAAATTCATTTCATTAAATTCATTACATTTTAGGCCGGTATAGTAGGCTATTGATATACTATACCGGTGTTTATGCCTAATGTAGTTCATGCCAACTCATACTAATGTTTATGTTTATATCTTTTATACCGTTTTATACTATCTTTCACATAAGGACTCCGTTCAGACTATAATTGTGCGGAATTTTCTATATTTCTAATATTTCATTTGAATGATAATAAAGGAAAAGTTTACGTAAAAATATCTTATTTGAAAGTATTGCAAAACCCATTTGATTAACATAATAATAAATTGGTGTAATTTTTTGAAAATTTTTATTAAGCATTAATTTGTATGCTTTCTAGTCAAAAGTTTTAACACTTATTCATTGATTTTATCAATTTATATCTGCTGTAAATTATAAATATATATTAAAACAGTTAACTTATTATTAAAAGCATTACTAATAGATTTTTTCGGAGTATTCTTTATCTCAGACGGATTCAAGTGATGACAATCAATCATTGAGAAAAGTAAAATCCCTTTTAAAACAATAGCATTTATAATACGAGTGTAACCTAAACTACTTATCTTTGGAAAACAATCGGCAGTATAAATAATAATTATATATGAGTCTGCTATAGAAAAACAAATGTTCAAACTTGCACTTCTCAAATAGATTCTTCGGGTTTAATACTAACACAGTATAGAGAAAATCTGTTAGAAACTGATTGTAAAAAATAAAACCAAAAATTAATCATTGGTTGTGTGGAAATAAAAGGCCGTGACCCGGATTTTTCGGGCTATAACTTATATCTTATGTAATATATTATTGAAACCCTGCGTTGAAATGATAGCTCTGCAAACTTTAACTTTAAGAACATTTATATTGAATATAATGTAAACAAAATCTGATGAAAGCTGCAACTGATTAATCTAATAAGTAATTTAGTTGCTTATCAAATGATCAGCACTTCTCTACATCTAATAGTTGGGAGTATTTTAAGTTATTGATAAAATATAATATCATTATTCATTTGATAAATTAGTGGGAAAATGCAAACAATCGTATTTAACGTGAGTTTGTATTAGATGTTTGCTTTGGTGTATGTAAAGTGAGTTTCAATCTGATAATTAGAGCCTAAAGTGAAGTTAAACTACTCCCCAAACGTTCATAAAATAAAGAAATGAAAATGGGTTTAGTTATAGCAAAATGACCAGTAAATAGGACTTTAAATTACACGAGATTTGCATCATTTCCATGAAGTGCATTGTGATTGTGTGGCTTTTCCACTGGTCGTTCACTAAATCCATGAAACTTGTCTATGAGTTAGCGCTTGGCATCTAAACTGATAACTAAAGTGATATATGCCCTCAACTGACACGAAGACCTCTGACGACCCCACTCTTGTAATATGCACTCATAGAATGCAAACATAATGAAAGAGAGAAATAGATGTGAGTCCCGTCTCTCGTCTCTGATCATTGAATATACAATTTTTGGATTGAAAGAAATAACTGATAGCTAACCATACAAGTGATCAATCTGTTAGAGTTTTAATATTATAGACGAGAAGATAAACATAATCAGATTCAAAGATTCAATTCTTCTTAAATGCATACAACTTAAGACAACTAATAAGCTTTATACATGACATACTGCTTGTTTGGTAGTTTGTGCTAAATCATTATCATTCAGTCTATGCGGCGCCCGAGCGGCGGCTTTGTGTGATCTCTTGATATTACCAGAAAAACCTTAAAGTAAACGCGACAGTCAAAGAGCGCTGATGTGTCGTGTCCTCATCGGAGTTACTTCGCTGGCATAGCTCACAGTTCAAACATTAAGCCTAACTATGATGCGACTCCTCCGGGCTCTGGATTGCATGCATGGCTGAGTGATTTTGCGCTCGACGTGAAACTGAACATTTTGAAACTACATTGAAACTACACTGAAACAAGCCGCAGTAATTGCATCCGCGCATCACTATTCACTACCATCTCTCTCTGTATGTATGTATGTATGTATGTATGTCTCTCTCTTAAAATCTCTCTCAATCTCTCTCTCTCTTCTTTCTATCTGTCTGTCTCTCACTCTCTCTCTCTCTCTCTCTCTCTCTCACAATCTCTCTGTCTCTCTCTTCTCTCCGTATCTCTGTCTCTGCACTCTCCTCTCCGAAGTATCTCTTATATATAGGGCTGATTTGATTCACCCTCAAGGCAACCATAGTCGTAGTGCACGACACAATAGGACAGTTATAGAACGACACTCACTGAGAGGGGAAAACAATAAGGGAAAAGAAATTGCACATTCAATGATGAGACACGACAGAGAGGAGAGACATCGACAGACAGACAGAGAAGAGTTTGGTTTATGTTTGTATGTTTGAACACATCATAGCAAAGTTCACTCGTCCGACAGTAAACTATGTTTAAAGCATACAAATCCACGTTCTGGTGTCATCTGAAATGCACCCTATTTTATATTCAACGACATGAACGTAAAAACTAAAAAAATTAGTTCACATGAATTCGAAAAACTGTGAATAATTATTAGGTTTGTATCTATTGATAAATACATTGAATATGTTGTTCAGTTGACTACAAATAAAAGTGCACACAAATTGGGGGGAACTCTACATATTGTATAACAAGTGCACACATATTAAATTCCATTGAGAAGAGTAATAGTGATGATGCCATAAGAAACATATGTGCATATGTACAGCACATATATAGCAATTGTGCACTTATTGTGAGTTAATGAAGTGTATGAACGAATATGGCTTGCATTTGACTTTTCATATTTATACATATTTAATGATTTCATGCATAGATATAGCACTCAGAACTAGCTCTACTCAGCTCACGAGTAGTGCACTAACAGTATTAAGCGGTAATTCAATAACAATAATAATCATAATGATATATAAATATTGTCCACTACACCCAACTCAGTATATGTATAATGCATAACATGTAATGCAGCACCAAAAAGCCAAACAGGTATTCTCTTAGAGGCTCAATTGTACGAGAGAGTAAGTCATAGCTGATAAGTAAATTTAGTATAAATATAAATGGTATGTGTGTATGAGTGTATGCGTATATAATAATAATAATGCATAGATAGTTAAAAACATGGGCACAGACTTGACTTGAGGGTACAAGTCGTAAAAGTCACAAAATATCCGAGCTCTGCATCGCTTGCATGAGTTTGATGACACTTTTTATCTGATCTTTTGAGTGAAGCAATAAATGAAAGACCCTTTTCACAGACTAAGTGTCATTAAGTAAGTGCCAAACTTGGTTTCATACACCTGCAACTGTAATTAGTTGCTATAGATGTGAGACTATGCAGAAATGCCAGAATAGCAAACCAAGACTTTTTATAACTTATAAGATATAATATATTTTTCTTGTTATGTTTTTTGCTTTCATATAGAGAGTACTTTATAACAGATATGCCATCACTAAAACTAATTTCCTCCCCGAGACGTGACGTTTGGACAATGCAAGAGGAAGGCCCAAAAGCACTTGACTATAGCTTACATCCCACTAATATTATCATCAGTAGAAGTCGTTAAACCTCTGGCAGATGCAGAAAGTGTACAGAGAGTGTATAGAGAGTATCAGTTCCTTTAAGATTGTATTCTAGCTGTAGAGCCATACAGAGTAGTTGTAAGCCTAATCACTTTTGCCTCTTCTAACATGTAACTTATGATAAAAGCAGCTTTGCTTTGCTCAGCGATCTTTTCCTACTAACTTAGACACTATATAGTGCTTATTTGAGCTCTCAAAGAGATCGGATGTACTGATTGGAGAGAATCTATAGAGAGTTAGATTTGACTGCTTATACCTTCTCTGCAAATAATGGCCCGATCCATAAATGTGCAATGCATGACGACACGCATTTCCTTTCTGTTCATACGTACAAAAATACACGAGAAATTCGTTTGTAAATTTCATTGCGTACGAGTCAAGAACTGTTTGCCTGAGGCGTCATTTTATGCATTTGCTCTCATACGAGCTCTCGTACACTCTCATACTCTCTCATACTCTAACATGCGATCGAATTCACTAGACTTACAGACAAATAGGCTCTCATTGTGTATTACATGTAACAAAGCCTCATTCCACGGCTTAGAGATCACTAGTCATTGCGCCCCTGACTGCTGGTTAAAGGCCTTAAATATTTATTTTATATGTCCCGTCCTGCCTGTCCTGCACTCTGTCATAGGTCATTAATCGACATCATGCAGACAACTGACACAATGAAAAGAGAGAGAAACGTCATAATGTAAATTCATAACATAGTTTGGCGGAAGTATAACGAGAATAAAACTGCATCTAATTGGATGTGTAGACCAGTTAAATGTATCTCAAAACTATCTGTTATGTGTGCGGAGTATGTGCTTATGTTTCTCTGCACTCTCGTCTGTGGACTATTCCATGCTATTATACATTCTCTACTATTACTAAACTATTTTTCACCACCAGAACACCACAATCATGATCACTACTCTCTTTATGCTTGAGCACTACTATTATAGCAATTCTTCTTCTTTTTTGTGAATGGCATCGCATGCTGGCTAACAATCACCAAATACAGCCCCAAATAACTAAATGAGAGAATTTTTGCAGTGCCCCAGTAATTGAGCCTTTTATAATATGTGAAGTGCACACCTATAGCCGTGGAACCGATGAGTTTGTGTTATGCTCGCGGCATTACCTCCAACCTCTTATTCACGTAAGAAAAAAAGATCATGAGTTGTTTGATCTGGGAGTGAGTGTGAGAGAGAGGAGAGGCAGAGAGAGGTAGAGAGAGGCAGGAGAGAGAGGTAGGAGAGAGAGGCAGGAGAGAGAGGCAGGAGAGAGAGGCAGGAGAGAGAAGCAGAGAGCGAGAGAGACAGCCTGAGAGAGCGCGAGAGACAGCCAGAGACCAAAGGCAAAGCAAGATGTGTGGTCGTCGTCTATGGGATGTGTGTTCACGAACACTGAACACTAGAATATTTAACATTTTGATGTGTACTGCAATTAGCATTCTTTAGGATGGCATAGAAGGCATAGAAAGCATGATTAAAATATTGTTTGTTGACGTG
>JAQGCH010003402.1:0-10668 GCA_034699485.1 Nanhermannia elegantula
CCCCATAGCAAACGAAAAAGTTAATATTGGCTTCTTTGGTAGCACTCCAGTGGTCTAGGGATCAAAGGTAACATTTTGGAGATATCCCCTGTTATCGTCACGTTGGCTATCACTGTATACAGTATTATAAATATTTTTATATGTAATTATTATATAGAAAATCAAAGAGAAAAGAGAATTTATAGGGAAAAATGGCGGAAAGAAGCAAAAACTTTGTCTGATTCCTGCATTGCTTTAGGGCTAAACGTCATAAACGTGTTCTAAATTATAGCACACCTGCATTTCAGTGATATTTAAATACTTTTAAATACAATGCTTTGAGTCTTATGATAAACATATTATTTATGAACAAAATACATAACTCTTTGCTATCTGTTCTCTAACATGGCATTCAATAGACCTCTTTCCTCTTTGCAGAAAATGACCTGAGAATGTCAAGTCTTAGAAAATATTCATCAAATACATAGACTTTCAATGGCAATACTTAAAAAGCTAAACTGTTTACAAAATAACATAATGAATAACATAAGCAAAGTGAGCGAACATACCATACATGTAGATATAATTCTTAAAAGTTTCTATTTTAATATCACCAAAATTTAGAAAATGTTATTTAGATCAGTGGTTCAGAATTATTGGCCGAAAGAGTAATTAATTAATTCTTTCTCAATGAGTCAATTATCGTAAGGATTTATTTAAGAGTAAAGTGTTTAAAGAATGTTAAAGAAAGTCACTTTGGTATAAGAGTGACAATGATTAGGGATCACATCCTTAGCTATTTATAGATAAAATGTCATTCAAGCCTAAGCACCTTTGTTTATAAAAATTTGTCGCTATTAATACTTTATAACTGATATGACTGCGAAAGAAAATACAACTTTCTTCAGTTGGGATTTGTTTGTTTCAAAATGAAATATGCCATCAGTTTAACTAAAGAATGGATTACTTTTGCAATAGAAATGTTATATATTTTGTTGGATTGAACTTATTTGCAAATCTGTATACCATTTATTGACCCAAATTATTCCTAATGCACAGAATGTATGCAACTCTAAAACTTATTCCAAGCATTTTGCTGTCATTTTTCTGTCCTTACCATAATCATTACATATAACACGAGAACAGAAGAATAAATTTAGGCATAAAATCGATGACATGTTTTTGTTGTGTTAATGCTTAGCATCGGTTAAGTTTCGACAAAATTTTTATCTTCGCAGACATACGATTCTGTTATGAAAATTTCAAAAGAATTGAAGTCCATTGTGAGTGTGTTTAAAATTTAAAATGTAGATTAACTATCATTGTAAGTAAAAATATTGTACTTTTTTATACAGTATGCTGTTTTGTAAATATATAGCTTCGCTTTAAACCCAATTTAGTCGAACAGATTTCTCCAAAAATGCTAATCAATAATGAAATTGTTTTTATAACGGAAACATACAGTCATTAGAGACAGAAATATCTTCAGAAGTGAGTCTTTCGACTTACGAATTGGGAAAATAAAATAAATGATTTCGCAAAAGATAAAAAGAGAACAAACTCAGGAAAAGAGTAACGAGTTTAGAGTCAGACAAAAGTAATTAATTTAAGGCTCAATACTATTACCAATTAAGGAATTCATTTCATTCCTTCCCAGCACAAAATTAATCGGATATAAGTTAATAGTAATGATATTAAAATTACTTCTAACCTAAGGTCTGATAATTTATTAGCAAATTGAAAGTCAACAGATCGACGGAAATTAAATTTTCTTTATTATTAATGATAATTGTATTTGTAATACAATATGTACAGTAAATTAATTAATTTTCAATTAACTTTTCATCATAATTAACCTGTAATTAACGTAATTAACTTTCCCGTGGTACATTTGATAGTTAGTAAACAAAACTCACTTATTTTAAAAGAATTAGAATTTTGTACACATTTTGTACTAGTATTGCATGTTTAAAGAATGTCAAATCTTTGTTTCTATCAAATATAGCTGTGGATCAAATCTAATTTTTCTATCTTCAATCAATTGAGCAGAATATGTTTTTCTAACACAAGACAATTTTTTCAAAAATTTTGGATAAATTCATTTTAACTTCTGTCACAACATTTTAACTTCTGTCTTAACATCTGTCAAAAGTTTCTATTATCTCCTTTTCTTAGTTTATAATAAGCCTCAAAAATGATAAATATATCATAAATTATTTATACATTGATTTATCAATATATTGATGAATAAAATATTTAATATTAATAGCAAAATATGTATAGCATTGGCAATAATCTACTGATTGAGTTGGTGTGTCCCTTAGGGTTTAAACAAAATGTTATGAAGATTTCAAAATAGTCCTAATGTTTACTGATTTATATGAAATGCGATTTATAAAGCTTTTTGATAGAACTTTCTTTAAATACCTGAAGGAAGAAAAACCTTATACATTATAAAAACATAAAATACATATTAGATTTGGAGTCGAATTAAATTCAATGCTTATGAAAGTGAGACAAACAAATGAAGCATTTTTAAGTTTGTCATTATCTGTCAATGTGTAAAAATTGATTTGAAAAATCTCATTTGAACTATAAATACAGAATAAATATTATACCAGAAGCAGATTTGAATGACAAGCTTTAGCAATAATTAAAAGAGAAACGAAAAGTGCTTTGAATAGATATTGCGAAATAAGCTTTTCCTCATTTTAAACAAATAACATCGCATGTTCAGCACATTTGCATAATGTTTTCAGTTATTATTAAAGAATGTTATGATAAGTTAAGTCATTTATGTAAATCTTTGGACAGCAAATTAATTGCAGTCTTAAGAGATAACAATATCAAACGCAAACCCGTTGACGTCAATTTAAGTCTTTTAAATTATTTCCATTAATTAACAGATTACTTAAAATACTACACTCTTTAAAAAACTTCAAATATCATTAATCATTAAAAGTAAAGGTAAACTTTTAAAAAGATTTCTTACATATGTATGCGATAAAGAAAAGAGAGATTTTGAATAAACATCGTATGAATAAAGAATAATTCTTATTATACAAATAAAAGCTAAATAACGTTTACAATAGAATTTGATTTCTTATGTAATATAAAATATTGAATAAATCCAATGTAAAACTTCTATCGGTTAAGGAAACGTCTGTTTTACATTTAAATACAAAAACTTGAAAAGTTGTTTTATATATACTGTATTATACTTTGCTTAAAAAATAACTCATTTAAATATTTGTCCTTTGAATTTATGTAAATCACAATTGCACTGAATTGTTGCTCTCAACTGCTTTGTGTGTGAAATTGCAAATATTGTACACTTTTCCACTTTTCCATTGCATTACACCTTTGTATAATTAATTTGTTATCTGAAAATTATACTGAACTAGAATTAAATATAAAAGGCATCTCATTTAGAAATTATCATATGTTAAGCAAGTCTTAGAATTAAAGGAAGCGAAAACCTATGAGGTTTTTCATTTCATGACAGCTTTGATAAATTAATTTTAATTTCTAAAGTTATCTGAAATGATAATAACTCGATAGCATGATTACAGCAAATTATAATGAAAATAAATGCATTTTACTAACAATTATTTAAATTTAATTGTATTAGTAATAAGCTTTAAAATACTTGCGTGTCTAATAAGACAGCAAAATTCACTTTATTTAAAACTTATAAATAAAGCCAAATAAACCCGAATTTTTATTGCAATGCAAGGCTTTAGAAGCAAAAATGTAATTATAGTATTAAATAAAACTAATTGTTGTTTCTTTTGGAAAGAGAAACACAATGCATGTTAAAATGTGAAAAGTCACAAGTTTTAAATCTAGAGAATTACCATATATATCAAATCTGCTCAAACATCACTCGCAGGTCACAACGGCTTGCGAAGCCTTGTTTCGCGGCCCGCGAGGAATATCTGGACACTATTACAATCGGCTTTCAATAGCTTTCAAAAAATTAAGTCTTATACTATATGTTGAGATTATAATAATAAATAATTTAATAATTATTTATCAGTAGGTATTACCCAAAATGTTTACTGTATTGTTAGGTTATTTTCCTGTTTAGAGCTTACAAGTATTACAACTTTGCATTGAGTTTTCTGATCATTAAGCAAAGGAAAACAAAACATTTAAACTAAATGCTGCCTAATGAACGGATAAGTTCGTATATAAGTAAATAGATTTCTTAACTTAATTTATTCCATTAATGCTATCATAGCCCTGATAACGATCTTAGTTTAGATCGAAAATATTCGGCTTATAATAAAATTAAGTTTTATTTTAATTTTAAGATCTATTTTCACTGTTAAATAAATAAGAGTTGAAATCAAATATTATATAATAAACAGATTTTCATTATTGAAACGCTTACTTTAACTAAATTAGAAATAACTGATTGGTGAAAATGACTTAAAGCAGTGGTTCCCGAAGTGTGGGTCGTATGGGTCGCGAAGACTTATTTGATGGGTCGTAGAAAATGTTTAAATAACTAATAGAATGGGTCGCGAAATAAAAAGTAGAAATCTTTTAGAAAAACTTTTAAAAAAATGAAAAGTGTATAATACAAATATATTACCCAATGCTATTTACTAATAAAATAATGTCATTCCTTACTTATCTCATTGTATTTGCGCAATCACTCAATCAAATAAAGCTTATTAAAGGCTGTGAAAGATTATTTATATACACATTGTTTAGAAATATTTATAAACATATACACATAAAGATGTCTGCGACCTTTCGACCCGACCTTTCGACCGATACTTTCATGACTAAATTAATTCTAAAAATTTTAACTAATATTGACTGAGCTTAATATCAAGAGCTGAATAACTTTCAATTCTTAATAAATAATAAAATCTTTTGAAGTGCTCATCATTACTGATGTTACTTTTCGTATCTTAACACGCAAACAGTCATCCATACCGTGTACTAAACAAATCTCTCGAGAAAATACTCATCATTACTAATAGGGTTCATCGGACTCGGGTCGGGCTGTAACGAAAAAAGCCGGAGTTTTCGGATCGGGCTGAGTGACCTGAAATGTCGGGTCGGGTTGGATGTACCGGTTCGAAATAAACCCGATATATATAAATTTAGGTGTTTTATGTTAAAGAATGCTTATAATGTGCTTGCTTTACATCATTATTAGCATATATTTTTTTATAAAATGTAAATTTGATAAATCAAAGCTATTAAGCGCTTTTTTTTATTAATCGTCTATTATATAAAATGATTGCTTTTTACAAATAAATAAATAAATAAAACAATGTCTCAAACAGATTGTGATTCAAATGATTCTCAAATTAATTTACTATGAATACAATGTAAAATACAATTATACGAATCAATAAACTAATTAAACCCATTATCCAGTGACGAAGCTAGCATAGGGGCAGGGGGCATATGCCCCCTAATTTAAATTAAAAGTCAATTAATTTCATAAAAAGCAATTGTATTTTATTTTTTGAGCTTAAATTACATGAAATTATTCAAATAAAGGCTTTTATTTTTTACAAACTGTAAAACACACTTACTAAAGAAATAAAATGTGTTAAGATGTTTTGTGTTTTTCTATGTTTGGCAGCCTGGAGAGAGGTTCGGGAGAGAATGACGCAATGCGCTATGGTTTCGACCCATGATCGATGGGTTGTGAGTTCGAACCCCAGGCTCTGCTGTTTTTAGCACCCCTATGGCCCGACGCGTTTGCCCACGCCGACACGGAGTTATCCCTTTAAAAATCTCACTGGTTTTCAACATGAACTTCAGTAAGATCTCCTCTCATTAGAGAGTTGGATGATGAAAACGAAAGCTTTCCTATGTTTGGGCCCCCACTCAAAATTTTCTGGCTTACCTACCTACGTTGCTTCATCTGAAAAAATTTAATTCTCGGTCGAGTCGGGTCGGACCGGATGATTTCGGCCCTATGAACAGGTCTAATTACTAACACTTAAGCTCTTGCCTAAGTTCTGGCCCAAACACTAACCTTTCAGATTACTATAAAAGAGTTGATTTCAGTATTCAAATTCTGTATCAATTCAACTCTAAAACTGAAGACATTTCTTATAATGTGTTTATAAATATTGTTATAATTGTTATTTTGTGCTTAATTAAATGCTTTTATGCATACAATATTTACCAATAAGTGCATCAAAACTAGAAATACCTCACTTTAATACTAAAATTAATACTCAATTGACTATAATTTTTAAATCATTTAAAGTAATGAACTTGAAAAACGTGCATTTTTACAAAATAATTTTATTGAATGTTCTGTAAATAAAATTGCAGAGAATTTATAAATTAGGAATATAAAAATGGGTCAAATAGAAAAAGATTGGGAAACGCTCACTTAAAACACGCGCTTCACAATGCAATGACCATTTCCTAATATAGGCAATTTTGAATCACCCTATATAATGCTTTTTAGATTCAATACCTCTTGTTATGCAGCTCGACGAGAGAAAATAAATGTCTTCAAATTCATTCACTTAAACAAAACTTACGGAAATATAATTTTTCTGAAGAAGTGAAGGTATGGAATAATCTTCCACTTCAATAACAAACTTGGGCTATTGTATGGAATCCACTCCGTATTGTTGAGCTCGCACAGATTTACTGTGTGTTCTAATACAATAGCATTAAGTACAGGATAGCATACTTATTATGACAATGGAATTTTTGCTATTTAATAAAATATGTTTTAATTATTTATAATTTTATTTATCAGTGAATGTCTCAGAAATAGATCTTAAAAATTTTTGCTAGTTTTCAATGACATTTAACGAGTTGTAGCGCGATTATGAACATAATAAATTTTAACTTAGGTTAGGCGTTAATAATTTACGCGTTACCTCGCGCTAAACCTTAATCAACATGAAAGTTAATTGCACATTAATTTACGATACTTTCCTGTACTTAATGCTATTGTTTTAGAACTAGGGATGTGAGTTACAAAATTTCTAGAAAGTTTCTCGAGAAATATTTTCCGAGAGATAATTTCTCTTCACAAATTGAGAAACTTTCTTTTTTGTGGATTTCTGGTTAATAAATATAAAAGTTTGTTAATGCAAATAATAAAATAAGTGCTATTTTGCATTTAAACATAAAATAGACGTTAAAAATGTTAAAATAGATATAAAACAGCATTAAAATAAGTGGTGAGACAAGAATCTAATTGAAACTTAGTTTCTAGACATTAATATGAATTTTTCATTCAAAAATATTATAAAATCTCAAATAAGTTAGGGTTGAGTCGTATTTGAAGTGCAAGCACTCAATCATGCGATCGGTTTCAATTACTTGAACTTGAAGTGAATTTGTTTTCGTTTTCTTAAATTACTATAAATTATTATAAAGAATTATCGTTTGGACTTTAGGTCTCATTCATAGCTTTTTGTTTATAATTTGACTTAATTAGAGTAATTGAGATTGTCTTCAACTGACTCGTCTTAAATTTCATCTCTTAATTACAGTAATTGAATCAGTTTAAGTATAAAAGAGAATCACATAATATTCATTTAGTAATAAAGGTTTACTTGTGATTACATTTATTACAATTAATTAATAATACATATACAGAAAATAGTGTTAACAAAACGAACAAAAATGAATAATAAAAGTCGTAAATTGTATTAAGAAAATAGAGCTTTAATAATTAGTGGGAAATAAAGTACTTTTGTATGTAAATTGTGCACAATTTTATTTGAATTATTAAATTTTATTCTTAAATTTAGTTTTTATATAACACTAAAATTTTAAATGCATATAAATTTGTTTAAATTTTTGAGAATCATTAAATCACTTAATTGTTTGAATATGTTTTACGAGCGATTAGAATCATAAATAAATATTTAGATGTTTTTTGTTTTGCTTCAATTTTTGCAAAACTACAAGTATTTGTAAAATAGAGCAGAAATACAGTAAATCGGATTCAATAATTTGTTATATTGCTCGTAAAATTAATAAAAATTGGAAACTTGTCTCTAATCAAACAGATTGATACTGTAATAGTTTATAATTGGATATTATGAAATATTTCTCCACTTCAATTCTCCAGATTCTAACATTGGCTTCTATTGATTAGTAATGTTTGCCAAAAGATCCTATTTTATAATTGAGTTCCCTTTAAAATGAATATATTGATCCACATTAAAAAACCAGAAATCCATTTGAGTCTAATAATTATTGCAACACAAAATAAGTAATTGGGGTAATTAAAGGTTTAATTATGTAATATTCTAATTTTTTGAAATAAACGGTTATAACTTATTAGCAGAGATGCCAGAGATGAGACTTCATTGGAAAACCTAGTTTTTAGTTTGAAGTTAGTGCTAGTGTTTTAATATAAGGGCTCATAATATTAAATCAAAAATGGGCTCAACTTTATAGTATAAACTTTATAATAAATCCAGTTTTTGGGCATTTTTGGTTATAGCACTAGAAATCCTATTTTTTCTATATTTTTCTAGGATTTTTCCATTTTCACTAGTTTTTGGGCAAATATATCACTAAAAATAGATTATTTTTGAAAAATTGAAAAAAAATCTCTTAGTTCCACTCTGATTTTAATTAAAATTTTAATTTTTTCAAAAGATTTTAAATTAGGTTTATGCTTTAATGTATTAAACAATGGTATACTTTATGATTTTTAATGATTCATAAAAAAGAGAGAAATTTGAAAAAAATTTGGAGGAAAAGTACATTAAGAAAGAATTATCATTCGTGAGATTTAACCACCCTTAAATAATACAAGTTTTTAGCACTATATTTGTTCTTTTTAGTCTTAAAATCCTACCTATTTTTGACATTTTTAGTACTAGAAAGTTTTGTCTCTGCTTATAACACATCCTTCACTGTATGCTTCAAATAACCATAACGTTCAATTTTTAGCGCATTATTACATACTTTAGTTGAATCAAATATGATATACTATAGAAGGCATACCCGTAGCTTTTTATTATGAAAAAATATTAATAATTAATTAACAAAAGTCTTAAGAAAGGAATAACTTTTTTTTGTAAGAGAAATAATCTCTAGAGAAAGCTTTAGAATTACTTTTTGAGAAATATGATTATTAAGATGTCTTATAGAACACATTTAAACTCTCACAATACAATAATTATACTAACTTGTCGTTATATTCTATAGCTTTCTGTCAAAAAAAACTTTATAGAATATTTAGATAACTATTTATTTATTGCAAACTCTAGTGAAACAAAATGATTTGATGAAAATATAGTTCAAATTCAAATTCAAGTTCTATGGGATTCGCTCAATATTCAAAAGTCTGAAATAATGCAACAAATGATGAAACTAAATATTCTATATGTTCAATGAAAAATATTCTACTAATAGAGTTAGAGAATGCCAGAGAATAAAGGGTGTGCATAAGATATAATAGGCTTAAAGTTTAACCCACGTACAGTTCATACTCGTGTTAATCCGAATTGAAAAGCTATACTTTTCTAAAAATATTTTATATTGTATTAACAATTTATTGTATTAAGTGCTAAAAGTGTTAATAATTAAGAACTGAGTCATTTAAATGTTATGTAAATTTGTTGTGAAACATCTTAAATCAATAAATTTTTGCGCCTAATCACAAAAATACAGCATAAAATGTAGGCATAAATAGTTTTTATTAATATTTATAGACACTCAATATTTTTTCTCTATTTTTGAAAACAATATGAAGTAATTTGCATAAGAAATGAACCTTAAAAAACATGATTTATAGATAACATACCTTTGATACACAAATGGATCAAACAAAATAATTTCAAAAATGACTTTTCAGGATAAAACGAAAATAACTATTTAATAATAAATGAAAAACAAAATGCTTAAAAAATAAAGATTTATTTGATCAGAGAATATGAGTAAATAGCAATAGAATTAGATTTGGACAAAAAGTACAGAACTTTTCAAAATCTTGCTTTGAATTAATCGCTTACTAAACAAGAGAAAATTTAAATCCTTTGATATCTCGTTCCTATTAATAATTTTTTTGTTTAATAAAAAATACTAATGATTTTCTTCAATAGTGAATAATTAATTTTTATTAAAATATTGACTGATAGTCGTTTGTATAAGTTAATTACCGATTTTAAAGTGGGATTATTTCAATATCTTATTTCAGATTTTAGCCCTAACCGATCAAATTGAATTTTATTCTCAAACGTTCTGTACTTTGAAAAATTGATATAAAAATTTTAATTTACATTTAATGAATACATTGATAAAAAAGCAAAGGTTATTATTAAAAAGTTACTCAAACAAGTCTTACTAATAGTCTCATTCCAGTTATAAGTTTATGAGTTTTTACTGAATTTTTTTCATTTACTTACGTTAATGAGAATAAAAACTTATTACTAAACAAAACTTAAACAATTGAATATACGGTACTCTGTAGTTTACAAATAAATTTCTCTTACCATAAAAACTTTTGAAGAGATCAAAATATCATTAAAATTCTTGATTTAATGTGAAACTATGTATAACGTGTGCCAAAACGTACGTAAAATGGTTTTTGACCAATACTAATACTAGTCTAACACAAGAGATTATACTAAAAGATGTCTTCATTTAATTGACAAATAGTATCCCACGAGTCTATTACTATACCTTTTACTTTATAGTAATGATGTTATGCTACCAAATAAT
>JAQGCH010003403.1:0-10666 GCA_034699485.1 Nanhermannia elegantula
ACTAAATTGTCTTAAGTTTAATTCAAAAGCAGTTATAGTTTTCTTTACTAGAGTTATATTAAAGTTATAGAAAAGTGCTCTTTTCAAAAAAACTCATTGATATAATATACTCGTTTCCAATAATACAATGTAAAAGAGATAATTTTTAAATTGTCTCCGCCAAACATAATTCTTTGATATCGTATATCCTTTTTTGAACTTGTTTATGAAAATAAAAAATAAACGGGACCATACCATAGGTCAAGAAATTAATAATTTACAATCAATTAAATTGTTTGCGTAATACAATAAAACCTGTCAAAGTTGGGCAAACAGTTAAGTCCTTTTAGCAAAATATTAATTGTTTTTTACTTTATCTATTTTGCAAAAAGGACTTAACTGTTTGCCCAACTTTGACAGGTTTTACTGTACAATGTTTTGAATTTTGAGAATTTACATTTGCTGAATATTATCAATAATGAAATTTGCCGAATAATATTGACAAACCATCAATAATAACATCCTATTATTGCTAAAATAGATAAAATGTTAACAAAAAATAAACGTTTGTTCTTTTCCGCATTAATTCTACTTTTAATTATTGACTTATTAATAACCTAAAAAATTTAGATAAGATTTTATTACCAACTTATTTATTACCCAATTTAGAAGGGATTCAGTCAAAATAGTCTTTAAATCATGAGATTCAAAGTTCTTTCGATATTCAATACTTGTACATCATTTTGATAATCAAAATTTAGATAACACTTCAATTTTAAAATCCTTTTCATATTTTACGTAAAAATTATGAGATCTGAACAAAGGTATGCCTAACAAGTAATTTTTATTTAAAAAATGAAAAGTAGCTAAAATTTGAAGTTAGAAATGCCTTCCTCGATGATTATACAAAATTATTAAACCATAGCAATAATCAAAAAATAACAATATATGTTCTTATATTGCTTTTAATTTTTGTGTTTGTCTTTTCATTCTTATTATGTTTTTAGATTCAATTAATCATTTTTCATCAATTTTACCTAATTTACCAAAGTATCATCAAATAATTGATTTTTCGTTAAAAAGCATTCAAATTTTTGCCGCGAAAGTTATTTTTAAAATCATTTTGACGCCAAAATGCTTTTCTTAAAAAAAAGTTGTCTTAAAAAAAGTTGTCTTAAAAAAGGTATTGTACGCACACTAACTCTGGCCACTGATAACATTGACTAATGATTAAAAAATTTTACGAAATAATATTACAGTTTTGATGTGAATTAAAACCATTTAATTTGTTGGTTATTATCATACAATTCTTTCATTACAACTGTTTAACAATTAAAGTTTAAACAATTTTCAAATTAAAAAATCTCCGAATAAACAGGATTTTATCGAACAGATAGAACACAAAATGGTTTATTAAATTGCTTTTCCTTTTTCTTTTGTAAAAGAACTTAAATATAATGAAGGATTAGGTCTGGATTTTAGAGTAAAAAGTTGTGGTTTTGTATTCTTTTTAGATTTAAAAGTACTGTAAACTTTACGATAAGCAGTTTCTGTTCTTGGAGTTGTCGTTTGTGGTGTCGTTTGTGGTGTCGTTTGTGGTGTCGTTTGCGTTAATTGTGTTGTGGTTTCAATTCTTAACGCTTCAGATTCTACCAGATCTAATACTTCAAAGTCTTGATCGGTTGCTAAGGTTGTAGTTTGTGTTGAAGGTCTACTGGAATGTCCGGTCCATCCTCTTATAGACCAATGAGTTGTTGAGGGAGGCTTTAGAGTGGTGGCACTCGTTGTTGTAGTGGTCACTAAATCTTTTGGTGTCCTTTCCAATGTGTCGCCATTTTGCGCATTGATATCATTGTAATAATTCAAAAGCGATATTCTGTCTGAATATGTATTTACTTTTGGATCATTATTCTTATCATTAGTATTAACATCTTTTGGTGACAAACCCATCATTATTCCTGATTTCTTACTTATCAAAATCTGATTCGTTGGTTCGGGACTGAGAGAACTGACAGATCTTACGCTACTTTTAACACTAATTGTAAGGTTTTGAGTGTTTTTCAAACGATCTCCAAATGATGCCGGCTTTTGATTGTCTGAACTCTCTTTATTACCTTTGTCCTCATTTGAATAAGAGATAGATTTTGTTACTGTAATATTAGGACTATTATATCGACTTAATATGTTATTCCATTGTGATCTCGAATCGATAATTGGCTCCACATTTCTGCTGATGCCATACGTTCGCGAAGCCTGAAGTGCCTCTTTGTTAGTATTATCGTAATTGTGATTAGGATTTTTTTCTGACACATTTTCGCCTTTCAAATCATCAAATATCTCAGGTGTATAGTAGTTGGACGGTCTTGAGGTTCGATTTTGTCCACTCCTTATCGGGAAAACAACATTTCTGAAAGTGGGATCCGGTATATTGATGGTCGGAAGCCTGAAACCGGGAGCTCCAAACTGTGGAATTGGTGGGAACTGTGATGGAAGATAGTTATGCCGTTGTCTCTTATCTGACGAGTGAGTACTGATTTGTTCTTCTGTGTAAATATTGTTATTTGGTTGTTGTCTTCCACTAAAAGCATTGGCAACTGTCCCATCATTTTCAGTAGTCTTTTGAATGGTTTGCGACGGAATGAAATTTGACTGACTTTGGGGAGAATTGAATTGAAACAATGATTGCGAATCAAATATAGAAGGGCTTAAAGGTTGAAACTGTTCATCGGAAGTATCGAAAAATTTGATGGCGTCGCCGATTGTTCCTATGTTTTCATTAGCTAGTTGTGAGAACGGATTTGAATTCACTCTAAACTGTGGCTGTTCTGTGAATTGTTGACTGTATGTTACAGGACTTGCAGTTGTTTGAATATTATTTGCTTGAGTTGGCTCTAAATTGATGTGTGATTTAGTTGAAGATTTTTTCTCATCTTTATTTGGATTATTTTGAGGTATTTTATCTCTTCGCGGAGGTCTCTTGAATGCTGGTCTATTGAATGAGACCATACGATATTTTACTAAATTGTTTTGTGGGTTTTGAGTCAATGGCATTGAATGACCATTGAATGGCATGCGTTGCACTATTGGATAATCTGAATATTCACTCAAATCGAATATATTCTGATCAAAATTGGGTACAATTAAATTGTTTGGCCGACGGTTCAAATGAGATGGTTGTCTGGGCGTATAAATAGGCAAGTTCTGTTGCGCCGATGGATTCAGTCTAAAACCCGGTCTCTCTCCAATTCCAATAGGAGTTTGTGATTCAAAAGCACTTAAGGGTAATCCACTGCTAAAGTAATTGACAAAATTATTATCCGGAACCGCAGATATCGGCAAAAACCGAGTATTACCGAAGAAAGGGCTTTCAAAATAAGGATTTCCAAATTCAAATGCCTGTCGCTTTGGTCTTCTTTTGTGTGATTGTTGAGAATTTCTTATATGCAAAATATAAGCCGGTATTTCTTGACCACTTTTTGCGAAAGGAATTGTTGTTGGCTTCAGAAGGCTTTCACTTATACTTTGTTTCAAATCATTTTTAGACAATCCCTTTGGGACTAACAATGGAATGTTTAACATTGAAATTTGTTCACTTCTATTATTTTGTTTTTTATCATTATTTGATGACTTGTCTGCTTCCCTATTCATCTCAGTCGGAGCAACCACTCGATGATATGTCGTTTCGGAATCTTCTGCATTCATTTGCTGATTATGTACTAGTCTGAGCGTTTTGAACATATCATTCAATGAAGCGACTGATTGCTTAGCTTTTATTGGAGTTGAAGCCGAAGTTTGTAACGGATTTCTTAAATTATTTGAATTTTTTGTCTGTTGACTCTCATATGCATTGTTGAAAAGTGGCTGTCTATTGAAGAAGTTATAACCGAGAAACTCTTGACTAATCACATCTCTGTCTAATGGAAGAAATTGAGTGCTTGATATGTTTCTATTATGTGTTTGAGTGTGCGGTAAACCAAAATGATTAGTTGTGTGTCTCTGCGGAGTTTCACTTAACAATTGAGAAAATCTGTTTTGTTGGGGTTGAGGTCTATTTTGATTATTAGTCTGATACGGATCTAAATTTCTATAATTAGCCGAAAATGAATCGGGTTTCGATTGGGTTCCTTTTTCTAAATCAAATACTTCCAAAGGATTTAAAAACTCAAAGGTAGAGGAAGTCGGCCCATAACTGATAGTTGAAGCGCCTTTTGTTATAGGAGTTACCAAACTCGGTAATGCTGTAGTTGTTGATAAAACATTAGTTTTATATCCGGATGAATGAGAAATTGTCGATAAATTCAAATTCTTGTGGAATGGATTCCTCACAGAATTAACTAAAGGCCAAGCGTTGGGCGCAATCTTGACTGAAGTATTAATTGAACTTTCATGTGATTGAAAGGGTATTTTCTGAACATATTCTAATTTGATTACATTTTTTGGGTTATGTTCCGTTTGATTATTGAGACTATTTTTCCAACGAGTACTTTGAGAAAACCCTTTAAATGGTAACAAAGTCTTATTTTCTGACGGTTTTGCTTTTTCAATGAATGGCAAACTTTTATTATTGAGAGCACTCTCTTCTTGTTTAATTCGAGTACCAAAAGCAGTTCTTCGTTTAATAAGATAAGGATCTGCTGCTAAAGCAGTAAAACTTGTATAGACTTGAGTAGAATTAGGTCTTATTTTATCACTAAGTCTACTGATCTGACTATTAATCGGTTCATAAACTTCCACTCGTTCTCCAGCACTTGAAATAACATCTTCCGTGTTATTTGAAGTCTTATTCTGTTTCTCAATACTTGATTGGCTTGAGTTTCTACACAGATTTATATCGATGGTTGAATTGTAATCACAGGCCATTAGCTTCTCGTTATAATAAGACTTTGGCGGACAGATAAAAGTGAATCTGAATCCATTTGTCTGTTTGAGAATCGATTCAAATAAATAACAAATTAGTGCCAATAGTATATAATACTGTATATACAGGTATTATAAGGTAATCATAACTTATAATTACTTTGCAATAATGAAATAACTCGCAAAAGTCACTGTCGGCGTAATAACCTTCAGATCTTCCTTTACAATCAAATTTGACTTTAGGTAAAAGTTTCTGAAGCGGATCTTCATTTTCGTCTTGTTTTGTCGAGTTGTTTGTCGAAACTTCGACTAATTTATTGATACTTTGAATTGTAGTCACGTCTGTGGACAAGTTTGGGTTAGAAAATGTTGTGGTCTGAAAGTTAAAGATTACAGAATTTTATTAATTAAAACTTATCTTAAAAACGATTAATCAAATAAAACAATTAATAATTTGTTGACTTAATTTGAAAACAAATAATGAAGATTAAAGATTTGCAAATCTCTATTTCATTTAAAATTGTAATTCAAAATAACCTAAATTTGATGATTAAGCTGATTAAGAGACCGCAACTAAACTCAAACAAAAATTTCATAGATTTGGTCCGACTGTTGAAAGTAATGGATTGGACGAAATCGGAGCTGTCATTACTGTTTACATTAGTAGTATTATAACTCTATTTGAGGGAGAGTTTAAATGATGAGAAACTTTAGCCTCATATTAGATTATTTCTAGAGAAATGGGTCAGCCATGAAATATTGCGTAAATCATTTGTGCCACAGCAGTGATTAGTATTTCAAGGGTAACTATACCTAACTTTGTCAACTTTATCGCTCATAATTGCCAACACTTCGCTCCACTTCAATACAATTTATAATTTTAATTAAGTTTTTGTAATAGAATTATGCAAAAGAAAATCAATTGTCCTGAACTTATTGAAAGCGTGCTGTCATTAACTTACTATCCATCAAATCTATGCTATTTTTACTCAATTGTTTTTCAGTTAATTTATTGTTTTCTACTCTAAATCATAACTCATCGACTGTATTAGAATATTAGTTATCACCTCTTCCTGTTCATCTTCGTCTTCATAAAGAGCTGATTCCTCTGCTTGACGATCGGTCTCATCATAAGTTTCAAATGCAGAAGCAATTAGTGCTGCGAATAAAACTGTCGATATTTAAAAGAGAATAAATAAGTTAAACGTTTATTAATAGACTTGTCGTTTATATGTCTCAGTAGTGAAGGACAAAAAAATTAACAGAAATTAATAATTAGTGTTTAGTCATGTTTCATGAATAAATAGAGAAAAATTTTAGTCAATGTATTTAATAGTCTGTAAAAAGGTTAACACAAGTTATGAGTTAATCCAAGTGCATATAATTGCTCCAAAAGCATGTCTTTTATTTTTTATTTTTACATTCAATTAATGCCTAAATATAAAGAGAAGCAATTTTGAGCCCTTATTCTCATTTGGTATTAATATTAACTTGCATTTGGAGAAAATAAGTTACTGGCGCTACAAACTTATCAGATTCATAATTGGAATTCATATAATTTAATTTCATATTTTAGTTTCATAATGGCCTGTAAAAGCACTGAATCTTAAGTAAAGACTTTATAATTGGCTTTTACTGTTTTATATCACACATTACCTGAGGTGACGAATAGCCATAATAAAGTGAATGACCATTTGGCTGATACCGGCATTATTCTTATGATGTGATTATTTTCTTATATCTCATCAGGATTTTATCGAATCGAAATTCATAAATAAGTGATATATGTCTACCACCACAAAAACCTGCAAATGTTAAGTTTAAGTATAATTAAATGCCTGATACTATTCATTGTAAAACTTGAATTTTTGTGAGACTATAATAGTGTATACTACAGGTAGTACTAATATTTGAAAAACTAATTGAAATGTTGGTCCTAAAGTACAATTTCCTCAAATGTGTAAGCCTTGAAAAATAGTCGAGTGTTACAAAATTAGTCGGTTTTCATTTTAAATAATGGAATTTTAATCAAATCAATTAATTAACAGAAATAAGCTTCAGATTATCGTTGAATCGCATCATTACTTTTCTAACTCTAATACTTATGCCGAAAACACAAGTTTCAATCGCTTCAATAAAACGGAAGTTCGTGCAGTCCGTTTAAATTCGGTCATTGGGTTTCTTTAGCTTAATAATAAATGTCTGGTATCCCGCAGTTTTATTGAGCATGAGATCATTAATATAAGCTCATAATTAATTATTTTTTAAAATATGTAACAATAATCTAATAACGTCTTAATGATCATTAATAAAGAAACTCTAGTATTCATTATTTCCCAAAATAAGGAAGTCTTTCAAAATAATTCTCGTAAAAGTCAGAAAATCAGAATAAAAAACAAAAGTTTGCATAAACTTGTGACTTACTTATAAATCAATATAATAAGGTATTATATCGTTTGTCAATTTAGACCGTGAATAATGACCGCACAATAACTATTATTATCTAATTTTTTATTTGATTCAAATGACAAAATTTTATGAATAATTTAATTTTTTTGAAAGTACCAATTCTTGAATGACAATAACTGTAATACTCTATTCTCAGAATTCAAAAATATAATAATAATTATTAGGAAATGTGTAGAAATTTTACTTTTTTTCAAAATCACACTCAATTTTGAAATATAGATATAAATTATTGCGTATAATATTCAAAACTAGAGTAGTTTAAAGTTAAGAAAAATTAATTGTAGAGTAGAATAATTGATTGCTTTTGCATTTTCTCAATGTTATGAAAATTTCACTCAGACATCAATCAAAAACTTGAGAAAATTTTTTACTTTGTTGTAAAGCAATATAAATAAATATACAATTCAAGAGAAATTATAATTAAAAATAACACAAAGAAAACCAAAAAGTGAATGTTGCGATATCTCAACTGCTCTGAAATAAAATTTTAATGAGATTATGAAACACTTCTATTTTTAGAGAATCATTATTTTTGATAAATGGACTTGAAACTTATTTTTTAAAATGATAATAGTTATGATACTTATAAGGCAACAATTAAAATCTCTTTAAGCACACTCTTATCAATTGTTCTATCGATGAAATGCTAATTTTTGAAAACTATACTGCAATCACTCTGTATTTTTCTTTTTCAGAGTTATTGCAACTTTTGTGGCAAAAAATTTATTCCTTTTAAAGATTTTTTGGAATTCAAAATTAGATAATTTAAAATATATTGATTTAAGACGAGATCAATATTATTTACTGTACTGTACAATAACTTCTAAAGTAATCTTTTTTATCTGAAACAAACAAATGATATCGAATATGTTTTAAGAAAGTTAATCATTTAAGTCAACAATCATATGTCATTTTAATGTAATTCTTCATAATTTAAATTATTTTTTAATACAAATCATTTATTTAAAATTAATTATAAAAAACATTTCTAAGAAACTCAACCACTTTTAGACACTTCTAAAGAAATGCAATTTGAAGTAAATTTCGCAATTATTTGCATATGATTTGCATTATATAAGTCAACTTATTATAAGAGTTATAATGATAATGCAAATTACAGTAATATCTATATATAAAGTATTAAATAGATGTATGGTATACTCACTTATTAGAATAGTAGTCCATCTCTTTTATAATGAAAAGTAAATTTTTCAGTAAAGAAAGTTCTCATAAAAAATGTAAACACTTTTTTCACCGAAAAACTATAATGAGATGTAACACATTTCGTGTTCAAAAAAACTTATTGTCAACAATACTTTTTTGCATATCACAAGATATCAAAAGAATAATAGCTTTAAGCTAGACATGTTCAGCATTAAATTTACTTTAATATGCAGTAAATCATATATATATAGGTATTTCAAACGTGAGCTACACTACAAACAACTCGCTTAAGATCTAAATACCATTCGACAAATGCAAAGTTTATACACTAACGTAAGTCCTACTAATAATGTTTTACAGACATAGTTAAGAATTCATCGAAGCGTGAGTTACAGTACTGAGCGCTAACCCTCACAGCCCTCACTTTTCTCAAATTAATTCAGATTGTTATACATTCCGCTTTAGCATTACTGTAATATTAAATCCTATACAGCACTAGAAAATATTAATTTTGCGCTTATTTTTAATACATTTTAATCTGAATATATCTGTATATATGTATAATCATTTGAATTGAATAACAATTTTATAAACTAATTTTTTACGAATAAGTGAGCCAAAACAATTTGACTTTTACAAGCAGTGATGGCAGCGCTCACGCTCGGTGCTCGTGCTCGGTGAAATTAAAACGCTGGCTTTTTCGAGGCGAGCAAGCGCCGAGCGTTTACCGAGCGTCAAGTCAGCCAAGTTCATGATTATTTCCCTATTTTCAAAAAGTGCCATGGAGTTTTTGACACCCCTGTACATATTTTGTATGCTCATGCTTGCCTTATTTATGCAGATTGCTTTTTTCATGCTGCTATTATAAATTACATCTAAATTATAATATCTAAAAATTTTAACTATTGTTTTAATTTTGAATAACAAATCAGTGAAATTCATTACAAGTTATAATCGTATTTTGCTATAAAGCAGGTCTAAAATCTGGTTCATATTGCATTCATATAATACATATTTTCCGATATGTTTGCAAACTTTAATATTGGCAACTTGTAAAAATTAAAGGTTTTTAACAATAAATTGATCTGCTGTATAAAAAATTATATATTAAATTTAACGCTCGGGCTCAGCACCGAGCCTTCCGCTCAAGCGTTTGCCATCACTGTTTATAAGTATTATTTATATTTTGTTTGCTTTTTTTAGATTTCAATATATTGTAATTTTTACAATACTTGACTCAAATGACTCAACAATTGACTCAAAACTGGACTTAAGAAGTCCAGGTTTAGGCGATTTTAACTTCAGTTATTAGAAACTTAACTTTAATGCGTATTTGCTTAAAGGCTAAGGTTTTAAAATGCAAATAATGAGACGAACTGTAACCAAAGCTTTAGTTATCAATAAAAGGTTATAAAAAATGCAAATTAAATAATTCATGAAAACTATTTAATTGTATAGTTCTTGTCTGGTTCTTATACCTTTAGTTCATAACATTATTATTAAGGTTGGGGCGGAACACATATTGCGTACTCAGTCATAAGGATAGGGGTCCGAATGAGTTTAAGTTTTTCAATTTGACTTTATTTTGAGTTTGAGTTAAAGTTTATTTGAGTTTTTTTTAAATCTCATGTTAACATTAAATTTCCATTAAAAACTTAACTTTTTAATCAAAATAGTTTTTAATCATACATGCCAAGGCATGGGTTTGGGCATGGGTTTCCCAGCCCCCTCCCCGAGATTTCAGAATTTAAAAATGGTACTTTTGTCCCACTTTGACTTTTATTATGCTTCCAAAATGTTTCCATTGGTCCTCCTTTAATCTTTTTTTTTAAAATTAAGATCCTTTCGTATCCTTTGAATTAGACTAAAAATTCAGATTTGGCTAAAATTTTAATTTGTTTATAAGACTTTTTTTATAAATCGGTTAAAATTAAATTTATCCTATAATTGGTCAAAAATAGCATTAAAATATCATTTGTTTCTCTAATAAGGAAGCTAATTTCATTTCAGTTTTTTTGAGTTTAAGTTTTATCGAAAATTATATTTTAATTGAGTTTGAGTTCACTCATAAAGCTTTGCTCTTTTACCGAATTTAAAAACACTTAAAAATAATATAAAAATACTCTTAAAATAATTATTAAAGAGTAAGCGCTCAACAGAATCACTGAATTCAAGTGTAGTTTAAGTGTCTCTCAGA
>JAQGCH010003404.1:0-10665 GCA_034699485.1 Nanhermannia elegantula
CAAGTTTTCCATTTGAGAAATTCGATTGTATGTTTTATTTCTTTCCCTATGGTTCCTACTTTTTCGAAAGCAGTGTACAAAACTTCTAACACATCACTTTCTATAATTACTATTTAAAAGACTTGTTCTCCAAGTTTTAATACATGTACAGTATTAAAGACATTGAACTCCAACACCTGTTTTCTCAAAGAATTTCAGAGAGTTTAATAAATCTCATTAATGTTATAAATTACTTTTCATTAGAAACACTTTCTATTATTTAAACTTAAAATTTTGTATTTTATATTTTAACTTAAATTTATTTTATTAGCAATTCATAAAGATTTTAAATGCCATTACATTAAAAATTAATTTAATAAGTGAATTAATAAGTGATAATTGAATTATACATCAATTTAATAATAACGCTGAGAGACATACCAATCATTATTATACTGTATAACTGAATGACAGCTTTTTATCTGATAACTTCTTACAGTAAAAGCTATGTTAGCGACCAGTTATGTACAGCGACCGCATACTCAGACGGACACTGCTTTTTCAATGTATAAGCATCTGTGTGTAGCAACCAGCTGAGTCTTGCGACCACGACCGCTATTTTTATGGAACCTATAGCATTACAAGCACCTGACATAAGCGACCACTTGAGTCTAAAAATCTAGAAACTTATCAATTTTTACTATTTATTCAAATATTTTCCAAATGTTAAAAAAAATTTAAACTTCCTATTAACTTATAAAAATTTTCATTATAATTGAAAGTTAAGAGATTATCTTCTTATATAACATAACAAATGTTATATAATTAACTGCAAAAAATTTAAATATAGGTAAACGTTTGCAATCATTATTGAAATTTTGCTATAACTTAAAAATTATTAAAACACTGGAATTTATAGCCCAAAACATAATTATCAGATAATAATTGAGTATTTAAGAAAACATTCTTAATTAAAATAGAATTAAAAATGAATTGTTCTTTGTAAATATATAATAGAAATATATATAAATATAATTGTAACTCCGAATTTTGAATCAGACCAAATAGGTGAACAAATATATCTTAATTTATATTGTCACTTTACTATATTGGGGTCATGCATAGGAATGACTGAAATGCACTTTTTAAAAATTTGAACTCAAGCGACCAAGAAATTTGGGCACAGGGGTGGTCGCTTAGCACAGAAGAGCTTTGTTCTATTGAAATGAAAGTGCTCCAGAAGATTGTCTAAGACTTTAATACAATTGTTGGCAATTGTGTAAATGTTTGAAACATTGTTTGTGACATAAATATTTTTCCTAAGTTATTTTTAAATTAGTTAACATAAGTTTAATTATGTTTTGATTCATATATATGATAACTTTAAACATTTTTATTGTAATATAAACTCCCATAATTTGAAATTATATATATAGGTCTCACAATTATATCTACTAATGATATATACTGTTCAATAAAGAGCGTATTGTTGAGTCTCGAGCTAATGTTCTTTTGGTTGATCTTTATTTGATTAAGTTTTAGCGCAAATTATTATTAAATAAATCTTGAATAAATCTAACTCTATTTATTACAGCGTTCATCAATACGGAATACATTTAGCAGAATTAAATTAATAGTAATTTGTAAAAATTTTTTTTATGATAACTTCAATAATCCTTCAAACAATAAAATTTTATTATAAAATATGACTTTATTCTAATAAGGGGTGATACACATAGTACGTAGTCATGGGGGAGGGGGCCTAGTCAAAAGCGTACAAACTATTACACTCCTATATGCTTAACATTAGGTATAAGTGTGCAAAAGCGTACAGGGAGGTGGTAAAGGTCTGAAATTTGCCAAAAACTGCGTACGTACTATGTGTATCACCCTAACGGCTCACATCTCCCATGGGGTTTAAGGGAAAATGTCAAGGTTTTTAAATAATCTACAAGTTATGAGCTTTAAAATGAGCCAAAATTCGTTTTATTATTCAACCGGGAAAGTGTAGAATTAAATTTTTGAAAATGACCATTTACTCCCATAGGGCCCATTGTAAAATTTTTTTATTTAAAATAAAAAATTTCTGTTTTCCCGATCCATGGTGGTCATTATTTTCAGGCGGTCGAAGTGTAAGCTTCAATTTTATCAAAATAATAAAGTTCTTCAACATCCTGTAATATTGAATATATTTTCCATTATTGCCCTTAATTTCTCCTTCGCTTAATAGTGACATAAAAACAATTATTATTTAAAATAAATTTGAATAACAAGATTTCATTCAGTAATAAAAATTATTATTATTAAGTAAAAATAGTGTTAAATTGTGAAACAACTTAAACATAATTAGAATATTTTCACTTTTACTGTCAATTAATATTAGCACTTGTATAAATATTGAATAAAATGACAGTTATACGGTATAATCCCCTCATAATAATTCTTGAATTTTTAACCAAAGAAAAATTTTGACTAAAAATCATTTCCTCTGCTAATAAAGAAATTAATATAAAAGTATTTAATAAACTAATGTAAGAAAAGCATTATTTAATCGAATATTTAGCGACGCAATTATTGTAACTTTATAACTCTTAATCAAATTATAAAAACACAATAGAAATTCACAACTTTTTATTAACAAAATAGATTTTTAAATATCATTAGAATTTTAAAATCACTGTTAAAAAGTGAAATGTTTTATAATTTAAAATTTTGTCAAAAATAGCATAACATTGTTATTAACAGAAAAAAGAAGTAACAAAAATTCTCGGTCATGTTGATTAAAATGAACCTTGAAGAGTTTATTATACTAGTATATTATACATTTAACACATAGAAGTTCTAATTAATTCCTATCCCATGTTATTGAACAAGTTTATCTAACAAATTATACCTGTAATACTATTGTAATGATTGTTTAAAATTTTGTTAAAAATTATTAAAAATTTTAATTTAAATTAAAAATAATGTAACATAATGTCGAGGTATATATAGGGTTTTCTAGAAGTTCGCCCTCTCTTAAGCCTTTGATATCATGTTTAATATTGTTCTTAAATTATTTTACTGTTTTTTATTTGTTTAACAGTACTGTACAGCAGTATATAAATGCTGAATAGCGCGCTTAACTTGCTTTAAATTTTAATTGTATGCGATAAATATTCGGACATATTTTTTCTGTTCATAAGTTATTTATTTAATCCACAGTTAAGTCAAACTTTAAAATGTTTAATATTGAAAATTATATAGTATTAAAATAATGTTTTGAAGCTCTAAATAAGTTTGTTTTATAAAAAATATTTTGTCTTTAAAATCGAAGTTAATGTAAGTTTTTATTTTCTAAGTATTATTATTAAATTAAGTACAGTTGCCTGCAAATGAATGGAATGATACAACTTAAAATGCTGCTTTGTTTCAATGCATGAAAGCATACTTTTTGAAAACATATAATTTTTAATATTGTGTGTGTTCAAAAGTATGCTTTCATGCATTGAAATAAAGCAATATTTTAAGTTGTATCATTCCATTCAAATGCAGGCCACAGTATAAATTTTATTTAGTAAGTACAAAATTTTCTAATGATATAAAATTGAATTATTAATTTTTATATACTTGCATAAAACAATATTTTTTCACATGTTGTAAGTTTAACCAATTATTAATAGATTGTGTAAATTCAAAACAAAGATTTAATAAAATATTAGCTTCAAGGCTATTGTGCACTTAACAGATACTTAAAATCGTTTATTAAGTAGTTCTGTTCAACTCTGGTTCAACACATTTTGCTTCGAGAGCCACAAAGAATCATATAATTTTTTCATAATAAATTTACTTAAAGTTTTTGATACAAAAATATACTTTGATGATAGGGTTTATTATGTTAAAAGTTATATTTTAAGTTTTTACTCAAGAGTTTGAAATCTGTTTTCAGAATGTGTTGAAAAAAGAGAATGTGTTTTCAGTGAGAGAAATAGAGATAAAATAAAATAAAGAAATAAAATACATGTGTTTTATGAATTTTAAAAATTTGAGGCAGGCCTTGCAGGACAGAAATTTTGAGGTGCCGGGCTCCAGCTGGCAGGGCCAATGTTTTTGAAACAATGCTCACCTCTAATACAAAGCACTCTCTCGAAAAACATTTCAACTGCAATCAATTTTCTCATATTCAAATTGAACAACCAAAATTACGTCTATATATTACTTTCAGAAAAGCGCTGATGACCTCCATAAAAGAGGTTTGTTCCTGATTCAGATAAATAAATATTCTAATATTTATTTTATGAATACATATAAAATACAAATTTTTAAAAATAGTTATACACAGATAGTGGTGTTTTTTGGTTTAATCACTGGCCTAGCTACCTATGGAGCTATAGCCTTCCAGAATTTAATTGTAGGTTTATGGTAATTTTTTAAAATTGCAACATCTTCGATTTTTCCGATGTTTAGCCCTCAAATTTCTAACTAAGCCACTGGGTTTCATTTTAAGTATTTTTCTCTATAGGTCTGATGTGTCCAAGTATTGTTGAGCATTGCACTGATTCTCAAATGTTCTATAATATACTTAATATATTTTTGAACTACCGGTAATTGAAAATAAATGCGAAATTACAGGAAAATCTTTGTATAATGAGAATACAATTTTAAATTAGTTCATTGTTTCTAATTATTTATATTGTTTCTGTTTTGAATTGAATTAATATATTATATTACTCAACACCGCTCAACACTATATAGAAACTCAAGGACGTAAAACACTTTTTCATATGAAAGAGGCCCCAATTGATAATTAGTTAAATTAAAAGAGGGATAATATAATTAATAGTGAAAAGAATGGAGTGACTTCTCTTTGAAATAGAGGTCAGTTTATACAATATGTTACTTTATTGCAGCTTATCTTGATTTGATTTAGTAATATCGTATAATTGAGGTCAATATGTAATATAACAAATATACAGTTTTAGATATTTGCTCTTAAGGGTAATTCGCGTTCATTTGATTTTGAAAAATAATACATTCAATGATGAAGTTTTAAGCATTTTTGAGGCAGTTTTATGTCTAAGGGTAAAGTCATTAATTACATTTTTACCTAAGGTTTAATTGCAAACAATTCTAATTCAGCATAAACAGAAAGGACCTTTTTATTAAACTATATTTTTTAAAACTAAAAATTAAAATAATTTAAAAATACTAAAAATTCTCTAAACACTAATTCAAAAATACGGTATTCTGGTAGATACTCAAATATTTTTTAATTATATTAAATAATAAAAAAGTTACTTATATAAAATAGATATCCTTAAATTATCAACATACTTATATAGAGAAGAGCCTAAAGAATGTAAACAAAATACCTATTTGCAAGTCAAGGTAGGGTGTGAGTTACAAAATTATTCTGAACGATAAATACTTTGCTCTACTTTTTTATATTTTCTAATTTGATAAAAAATTATATTTAATTGATTGTTATATTTGCAAATAAATCTGTTGAATAGTCATGAAATGGTTATGACAACTATTTTGATAAATTAGGCATCAATTAGAAAACGATGTGTGCAACAATATACGGTATAAAGTTTATAGTCCTACACTTTACTTAATTAACGTTTCCTTAATATCAGCCTAAGATGAAATTAAAATGATTGCTTGATATCAAGTTCACATATTTTCGTTCTAAGGTTAGAGTTATAATTAATTAGAATAAATTATTGTAATTTATCAATAAATTAATATTGACAAAGGCTTGACTCAAAAATGCTTTATTTTAAAACAAAACGAATGCACATTTTTGCCAGAAAAGACAATTTAACTTTGTTATAACAAAAGTTTGCTCAATCAGTTTTTACTGTATCTAAATTATTTTAATTTTAATTTTTTCTTTTGATAATAAAAGCAAAATCATAACTGAATAACTGATAAAATATTTAAAACTTTTATTAATTAGTCAACCAAGCATAGACTTAAAAACCTTAGAGCTTGGAGCCTGAGCCTCATGCTCAAAAAGGATCTTCAAGCAGAGCCTACTGCAGCAGCTGAGACTCAGGCTAGCATAATGCTCATCATAACTTATAATCAAACATTAAATTTAATTAATCTTGTCAAATTCATCTAATTAATATATATTTTTATAAATATCTATTATTTTAATTTTATGTATATTATGATGAAAGCTCTGTTTGTATTTTTACCTCATTTTAGTTTATGACGAGTTTAACTCAATGCACAGGTATAGCTGCTGTATACTGCTGTGTAGAAAACAACTTGAAGTAGGCTTTTCTTTAAACATTGAGTTCTATAGTTTATACAAGTATTTTGTTTCAATGTTTTGTTATTTATTAATTAATGAATTTCCGTAAGTACTGCTCCATTGAAAATAACTAGTTGTAGGGATACTTTTCCTATATCTCAAAATTTCTTATGTTCCCAAGTGTATTATTCAAAGTAATTTAATAGTCAGGTGAATATTAAAGAACCTCTAGTTATTATTAGCAAAATTTACAGCACACTCAAACTAGCAAAAATCGGCAAAAATTAGTCAGAAAGTCGGAGTTAAAATCATTTTAAATAATAAAACTATTTTTTTATAGAAATACATTTAAGATATTAAATTATACACTGTGTGCTTTCACAATTTTCGCAAATTTCAAGAGATTTTTTGAACAAAATTTTTCATTCACAAAGATATTTCATATTTTTTAAAAATTATACCATACAAGCACAACAAAAAACAAATTAATCATTTTTAATAAAGAAAAACAATTTTAAAGTAGATCTGAGTCAAGATTACAACTTTGTCTCAATGTGGTCTTAGGGCTAAAAATAGGATTTACTTATAGAGCAAAGACTTTGATTGTAACAAATTGAAGATAATTACTTCAATACTCGTGTGAAAGCAAAATATTAGGGGAACACATCTTATGAATTCTATAAAAAAAATTATGAGACTAAATGTTTTACATAAATAGAAAAAGAAAGTGTATTAAAAGTCTTAATTAGTTAACAAAATAATTTAATTATATTAAGTTTAACCTGAACTTTAACCTTCATCGTAATTATAATTATACCTTTCAAAAAATATTAGCAATAAAGTTGTACATAACTATTAATTTAAAGGCCGATTACAATAATTATACAATGTTATATTTGAAGTAAACTCAATAACAATGTCATTTTTATATTTAATTATAGTATTAATTGCTCATTAATAATGAGCAGTCAACATATTTTCAAAAAAATTAGGAAATCTCTCACATTCAATGACTTTAGGATTATATAAAAGTACGTTACGATCTGATTAAACGCTCTTTTGTAATATATCGATCATTATTATCAGTATTATATCATAAGCATAGTATACTTCAAATTTAAATAGTTATCTTAAAAATAAAAAGCAGTTTTTTCAAAAGTTCAAAAATTGCTTTTATAGCAAAAATGGAGACTCAAATAAACATTTCAACACTTCTTAAAACACAAGAAGCTTTAGTCATCAGTGGAATGAGCGGTCGTTTTCCTGAATCTGATTCAGTTAATGAATTTGCAGAAAATCTTTACAATAAAAAAGATATGGTTGTTGTTGATGATCGTCGTTGGCCGACAGGTAAAAATTGAGTAACACTTTGTTCCTATTTTGATTTTAACCTACAAACCGTCACTTTAATTGTTATATATATTATTATATTATTTATTTTTTATAACTTACAAGTTAGCGGAGTCAGGATAGCTTAGCATAAAGGTGTCAGACTCATTAGCAGGAGTTCGAACCCCTGACACGATGTCCTCCCTTAAAAATCTTACTCTAACTCTGGGCAAAGTTGAGATCTCCTCAATTGTTATGTTATGTTATGTTATGTTATGTTATGTTATGTTATGTTATGTTAGGTCAGGGTGAGGTCACATGATTATAAACCTTTACCTGCATAATAAGTTAATAAACAATAAGTATAGTATTATAATAAAACTTTTACAAAATATTATATATCTTTGAAATTTGAATCTATAAGATCTCTATGATATAAATCAACGTATGGCTAAATTGAAGGAAATCGATAAATTTGATGGAAATTTTTTTGGGATTCTGCATAAAATTGGCGACAAAGTTGATCCCCAGAGTAGGATTCTATTGGAAACAGTTTATGAGGCTATTTGTGATGCAGGTTTGCTATTATACATGCTATTATCGAAAAATGATACATTCGTTTCAATTGAATCAATTTTATTTACTTTCTCAAGGAGTTAATCCACAATCACTATTAGGTAGTGATACTGGTGTTTATGTGGGCTTTTCATCATTTGGAATGCCTGACGGCTTACCTGAAGAAATTCAATCTGATTTAGTTTCTTCATTATTGGATACACTGGTTTACTATCCGGGAACGGGTAAAAACTTTTATGCCAACAGAATTTCGTTTGTATTTGATTTCAAAGGACCTTCGATGACAATCGATACCGCCTGCTCTTCAAGTTTGGTAGCTTTAGACGCGGCTGTCACTGACATGCGTTTAGGTATGTTTTTAATGTACAGTCATATTATTTTCTTGCGTAACATACTGTATATCAGCTGTATATAAAGTTATAAAAGGTATAGCTTTTCAAAAATATCTTTAGTAGCATTTGAGTAATAAATGCGTATAATTTTTTTATATGATCGGTCTCACTATATTTTGCATGCATGCCGAGTACATTTAAAGATTTTATAAACATTTAAAAATATATTTTCATTTTGAAAAAGACAGCTAAACCTTAAAGCAAGGCATCAATAAATAAATCAGATCTATTGCTCGACATTTGATTAACATTTCAGATTCTTGTGTAAGAAAGTATTTGTTTTAAACTTGTTTTAATCAAAACAATTTTAGGGAAATGCAAACAAGCAATAGTTGCCTCGTGTCAGATAAATCTTCAGCCATTCACAAACCAAATGTATCAGGTCTTAGAAATTAATACACCGGATGGTTTGTCTAAAGTATGGGATGAAGACGCGAATGGATTTATGAGAGGAGAAACAGTTGGGAGTCTTTTCATACAAAATAAATCTCAAGCAAAACGTATTTATGCGACTGTTTTGCACTCGAGAGTGAACATCGACGGGTATAAGAAGATGGGAATGTATTTTCCGTCATCTGAACAGCAAAAAGAACTTATGATTAAGACATACAAAGAGGCGGATATCGATCCGTTAAAAGTAAATTATTTTGAAGCACACGGAACAGGAACTAAAGTACACAAACTTGAAAATAATTTTTAAAGAGATTCAAATACAAGAAATATTTAAATTAATTTATAAACAGGTCGGAGACTTACAAGAGGCTCGAGCTATATATGAAGCTTATTGTAAAGGAAGAAAAGAAATACTGCCTATCGGTCTGTTAAAGAGCAATATCGGTCACACAGAATCAGCTTCTGGTTTGGCATCAATTGTGAAGATTTTAATTGCTTTTGAAAATAAGTGCATTCCTGCCAATCTTCATATGAAAAAATTAAAGTCTGGTATCGCAGAAATGAGTCCACCATTGTTTCCAATTAATGATAATCTTGATTATGAGCCGGGTATATAAAAATTGATAATACAGTTTATCCCCGTTATAGTGAAACAGTTGGTACTGAAAAATGCCTTTACTATAACGGAGTTTCACTATAAGCGAGTACAAGTTAAACAGCAATAAAGTTATATAATTTTACCCAACTTTTCACTATAAGAGGGTTTTCACAATAACGGGGTTCACTATAACGGGGATGAACTGTATTAATATATATTATCCCACTTTAAACACCGATACATTTATCTCAAATATTAATTGAAATATTACTTTGACTCAGGAATCGCTGGTGTCAATAATTTTGGTTTAGGCGGTGTTAACGCTCATGCATTGCTTGAACCCAATTATAAGGAACAAAATGTTGACTATTTGAAAATCGCTGACAGAATGCCTCGACTTATAAACATTTGCGGTCGAACTCAAGAAGCGCTTAACCATTACTTTGATTTTATAGAAAACAATAGAAATAGAGTTACGCGAGATTTTCTGGCATTGCTTTGCGATACGATGAAGACTAAGTCAACTATCAATTCGGCCGGATTTCTATATAGAGGTTCGTAACAATTCATATCCATTAATGGTTGCGCTCTCGCTTAGCAAAAATTGATTTCTCAAAAGTTGAGAAATTATGAAATCGAACATAAGTTGACTTTATATTTCATTTATTTTATAAAAAGTTGTTATACTTTTTGATACCTATAGTGAATGGGGGATAGAGTTTAGTACATATTATTAAAGATGCTATTCTGGTAACTTAAGTAGTCAGGTGAACCGGATTGTATCTAAAAATTTTGGATTTTCCGGTTTGGGCAGTGAGATAAATGTCTGGCAGATTCGGGTTGCAATAGAGGGCCCGAGAATACCGGAAACCGAAAATACCCAACAAAACCGCTCGAAAAGCTAAACTTATAACTTATATAACTTATTAAATATGTTGCCTTTAATGAATAGGTTCAATGTTAATAAAACAAACGAATGCGGATAAAAGTGAAATCAATTATCAATATAAAAGACAGTCATCTGTTATAATGAGCAAAACATTGAGACCCGTTTGGTTTCTATTCCCTGGTATTGGGGGTCAATGGCCTGCAATGGCTAAAGCATTGATGACTATCGATATATTCGCTCAAAAGATAGAAGAATGTCATCAAAT